>JABUQX010052565.1:0-12500 GCA_015478945.1 Trachelipus rathkii | reverse complement strand
TTCGATCTTAGTAAGCATCCTATATCCATCAATAAGTTTTTTATTCTCCAACATGATTCTACTGACGAAAAAAAGAAATTAAAATTTTAAAAGTCCTTATACATTAAAACACTTAAACTAACACTAATATCCACAATTCTTCTTTGGCACTTCAAACTGTTTAATCTGTTTTCCTTTCTTTTTTTTTTCTTTTCTCTTTCCATTTGCTTCTTCCTTTTTTATTTATTTTCTTTTCTTTCTCTTTACCATTAATATTAATATTATGTCTTTTGTTAGCAATCTTTTATTTAATATCACCGTTCTAGACTCACCCTTATATGGATTATTTGGATATTAATATATATTTTTTAAAGAATATTTGTTAAATATATTATTAAACTTTATTTGTTCATTCTATTTTTGGCATTGAAGATGTATTAACATTAAATACCAAACCTCTGCTAAAATGAATTTGTGTTTTCTTTTTTCGCATTATATATATATATATATATATATATATATATATATATATATATAATATTATATATTTATATATACTATATATATATATATATATATATATATATATAATATATATATATATATATATATATATATATATATATACTATATATATATAAATATATTATATATATATATATTAGTAATATATATATATATATATATATAATATATAGAGAATATATATATTATATATATATATATATATTATATAATATATATATATATATATATATATATATATATATAATATATATGTATATATATATATACAGTATATATAATATTTATATATAACTATAATATATATATATAGTATAATATAATTATTATATATATATATATATTAATATATATATATATTAATATAAATATATATATATATATATTATATATATAGTATATAATATATATATATATTATATATATATATATATATAATATAATATTATACATATATATATCAGTATATATATATATATATATATATATATATATATATATATATATATTTATATATATATATATATAATATATAATATATATATGATATATATATATAATATATACGATATATGTGTGTGTGTGTGATATATATATATACTAATATAATATATATATATATATATATATAGATAATATATATATATATATTATATATATATATATATATTATATATATATATATATATAATATATACTATATACTATATATATATATATATACCGATATATATATATATATATATATAGTATATATATATATATATATATATATATATATATATATATATATATATATATATATATATATATATATATATATATATATATATATATATATATATATTTATATATATGTATTTATTTAGTATTAATATTTTTTTAAGTAATTTATTTTGTTAAATTTATATTATTAACTTTAATCCCTCCTTTTACACACTGCCAAACCCCTCTACCAATCCTCTCAAATTTTCTTCAGATTCGCCGAACAAAAACAAATCATAAGAGTATAATAAGCACTCTCTCCCATTCTCCATAAGTCTAACACCTTCCCCTTCCACCCATACCTCTAATTCTTTTATCACCCTATGCATACACAAGTTAAATAGCCAGGAAGGAAAAACACCCTTGCATCATTCTATTATTAATATTAAACCATTCACCTTCAGCTCCATTTATTCTTATACACGCTTCACAATCGACATACATACTTTTGATTCCATTCAGAAGCCTACCACCAACACCATATATCTCTAATAACTGCCATAGAGCTTTCCTATTAATCTTGTCATACTCCTGTTGCAAATCCATAAAACTTAAATACAATATATTCTTTTTCTCTCTCATTTTCTCAGTCATTTGTTTCAATGTGAAAATTTGATTTACACAGTCTATACCACTTCTATTTGCACCCTGTTCTGCAGTAATCAGTCCCTCATTCACTCAACGCATTCTTTCAACCAAAATACCAGTATATATTTTCCCTACAACACTTAATAAACTATTTCCTTTATAGTTTGTACAGTTTCCTTTACCCTTATATAAGAGTACTATTATTGCTCTTCTCCAATCCCTCGGATCTATATCCTCCATAAACGTTTTGCTGCACAACTTCTATATCCAGGCAATCAAAATTTGGCCTCCATTCTTGATCATCTCACCAGTAATTCCATCTATACCTGCTGATTTGCCATTCTTCCACTTTTTCACTCAACCTATTACATCCTCCCTACTAATTACCACATCAAAAAAAAACTATTTATTCTTAATTTATCAAATCCACACACATTCACAATCACCTCTTCATTACTGCCAATGTTATGCAGATTTTCGAAGTTTTCCCACCCACCCTCTCCTCACATCCATTTCATAGGTCATAAAAGTACCATCCCTTTTCATTATTTTATGAAGATTCCCCTTACCCTCTTTCTTAATGAAGATTCCCCTCACACTCTTTCTTAATCTTTCCTACTTCCTTCCAGAAGAGATTCTTATCCCTTGTAAGTTCTCATTCATCCTCTTTCCAAACTGTTCATTTACCTCTACGTATGCATCTTTTAGTATTTCTTTTCTCCTCCTTATATAATTCCTAACATCTTTCTTTTGAACCTTCATCATTGGCTTTTAGTACATTCAACTACGCTTCTTTTTTTACTTTTAACCGCTCGCATCAACTCTTCATTCCACCACTCATTGCGAGCATTCTTACTTCCTACTTTAGCACATCCACTTATTTCTCTTGCACTACTAACAAACTCTTCCTTCATTTGCGTCCAGATTTGTTCAGATTCAACTTGTTCACATTTAACATTTTCAAGTGATCTTAAATACTTATCCTTATTACATTGTTTACTTAACTTTTCACTCTTAATTTTTTCCACTTTCTTCCTTATCACTTTCCTCTCCATCCAAGACCCCACAAACTTAATCTTACATACAACAACATAATGATCCGATAATCCCATCCTTAACCCAGTCACTGATTTAACATCCAACACATACTTCAACATCTCCTTCTTCACCAACACAAAATTAATAATATTTTTTTTGGCCTCGATACCATCTCTACCTACACCAACTGTAGTATACTTATGAATACTATTGTGTTTAAAGAAAGTATTACTTACACACAGATCTCTCTCCTCACAGATATCAACCACTTTCCAACCATTCTCATTTTCTCCCGTAACCCCAGAGCCACCTGTTATACCAACCATTTTTTGATAACCTATCCAACCATGGAGGACATCCAACACAATCAATCTGAAGCTTATATTCAATCCATCCAAAACAACATTCAGATTATCCCAGAAAATCGCACTCTCCTCAATATCAGTAGTTATGGCAGCGATTGAGACATGACACCTTTTCGCTAGGAAGGATAAGAGGTATCGCTTTAAAACTTGGTCTGTCTGTCTGTCTGTATTATTATTATTATTATTATTATTATTATTATTATTATTATTATTATTATTATTATTATTATTATTATTATTATTATTATTATTATTATTATTATTATTATTATTATTATAATTATTATTATTATTATTATTATTATTATTATTATTATTATTATTATTATTATTATTACGTCGTAAAAATCGAGCTCACGCAGTGAGCTCGATTTTAAGCCGCCTTCTGCTACACCCCGCTCTGTCTCCTACTTCGGTTCCGATTCCGCCAGCAAAGGCGAGTCCGGTTGCGGTTCCGCCTCCGCACCGCTCTGCCTCCAACTTCGGTTCCGATTCCGCCGGCAAAGGCGACTCCGGTTCCGCCCCGTTCCGACTTCGACTCCGACAATCCCTGAGTGTATATAATGATATATATTTACTATTATATATAATATATATATATATCATATATTATATACTATATATATATAATATATATATATTATATATATATATACTATATACTAAATTTCTCGCGATATTATATATATATATACTATATATATAGGTGAAATTGATTTTTAGGCTCCGGCTCCGGCTCAGTCTATGGCTCCGATATATATCTACAGGGGTTAGAGTTATCGTACCGGGCTAAAATTTAGAGAGGTGGGTTAGATGGTGAGGTAACCTCGTCGTAGACGAGGTTACGTCCCCGTGGGTCCCGAAGGGGGACCCCACCCCCCTTAAAAAATCGACATGCTCGTAGAAGGCTAAATGGATGAGAGATTCAGAGTTGAATTTCTAAAAATAGTTTGGAATCTGAAGAGTTGGCTCCGGCACCGGTGCTGGAGCGATGCGGTTGCGCAGTTAATTAAACATTCGTATAACAACAATGTTGGTGGTTTTATATAGGTTATCGATGTCGTAGATCTCGAATATGATGGTTATAAGACCGTATAGGCTGTCTAGGACCCCCCACGTAGGGGCCCCAACTGAAAAAAAAGCACAAAAGTGGAAAACAGAGGACGAAGAGGAAGAAGAGTATGAAGGTATGAATAAAGAAAGGAAAGAGTGGAGAAGGAGTCTGACTCAGAGGAGTAGAAGTTGACAGCGTTGACAGCTGCTCCGGTGCGGTGCCGAATAATAAATAGTCGTCTAGTCCTATATTAGTATCAAAATATATGTTTATAAGGACGTAGAACTCGAATATGAGAGTTGTAAGTTCGTAAAAAAATAAAAATAAAAAAATAAATAAATGAATAAAAAAAAAATAAAAAAAAAATAAAAAAATAAAAAAAATTAAACATTTTTTATTCTTTTTAAGTTTATAACTTAAAAAAAATACGTTTTTTATATAAATCAAACAGCCCCCAGAGCCTCCAGAACCTCCAGAGCCAACCCCAGCCTCCCCAGCCTCCAGCCTCCCAGCCTCCTCAGCCTCCCCAGCCTCCCCAGCCTCCCCAGCCTCCCCAGCCTCCCCAGCCTCCCCAGCCTCCCCAGCCTCCCCAGCCTCGCTACCCTCTCATCTATAATCTATTGATTCATTGATCTATTGATCATTGATTCATGTCATATTTTGTATAACATAACACAAAACTTTTTTATTTTTGTTTTATAAGCTTTAAACAGTTTTGTTTAATAAAATTTACGCTTCTTCATATTTATAACTTAAGAAATTTGTGTTTTTTTACATACCCTATACCTGTAAATCAGTAAATCAAAAACACCCACCCCTCCAACTCCCTACCCCAATCGTTGTAGTTTACATTAACATAGTAATATCTAACAAAATTATTATCATTAACCTTGTCTAATTATCATATTGATCAACGAATATATGCAAACGTAACAAAGTTTTTCGCAAATCCAATAATGCTAACGTTTCATAATCAGAACCTAAGAGTATAATGTACAATGACAAACCTAACACACCCTACTCACACTTTTTCTAACATATCATGGATATTTTTACATTAACATAGTATATTAAACAACTTTTAGTCATAACCTTGTGTAATTGTCAAACTGACAAAAGTTTATATGCTAACGTTACAAAAGTTTTCACATCAATAAAGCAAAAAACATAGCATAAAAACTGAACTACGAAATAAATGTTACAATGACAAAACCTAAATAACCTAATGCTCGAATAAACTGCTAACAATAAAAAGTTCCATACTAACAACAGTAAAGTAACTAACAATTGCATACAGAACGAATATGCGTGAAACTGATGTTAGTAAATATTCATTTTAATAAATCAGTATCTATGTTGTTATTCATTTATTTATTTTTCAAATTTTTAAGTTCATTTCTTTAAAACTTTTTGTTTTTAAAAAACTTTTATTTATTTTAATTTCATTTCTTTAAAACTTTTTGTTTGTTTTTTAAAAACTTTTATTTAAAACTTTTTGTTTTTAAAAAACTTTTATTTATTTTTAATTTTATTTCTTTAAAACTTTTTATTTTTAAAAAACTTTTAATTTTTAATTTTATTTCTTTAAAACTTTTTGTTCTTAACTAAAAATTTTATTCTTTTTTATGTTTATAACGTAAAAAATTTACATTTTTACATACACTAAAACAATAAATCAGTAAATCAAACCCACCCAACCCATCATCCCCAAACCCATCCATCATCTATAGATCTATTGATCTATTAGGATAACAGCTGACATAACAAAGTTTTACCCATGTTAAAGTTAAACTACGAGCATAACATACTTAACACACACAACAGCCGTACGAATAAACAGCCATCACTAGCATCTTAACCAATAAAGCTCACATGGCGGGAAATAAAACAAGTTTTCATTTTTATAACATATAATTTTCAATGAAAAGACACTGCATTAAAATAAATGCATAAAAACATTTAACGTTTATTTTAAACATATAATCATCTATTCAAGGGACAGAGGTTAAACCATTATGAGCAAGTCTATATATTTCTCCAGAGATTCAACACCCTTGAAAGGATGTAAGTATAAATACCGCTTACAGCACTAATTTCTTCGGCGGAATCATTTTCGTTAGCACGCATTCTCTCTTCCAGAGAGAAGGTAAAACGTATCCCAGGTGATAGTTGTTAATGCCACACCTGATATATCCGATTATACAGTAAACCGTATGTTTTCGGTGTATACATTGTAGATTATCTCGTGGCCGGCTATATGAATTTAAGTCTCGAGTACGTCGACCTCTTTAAGATGCAGCCGTAATTCGTTTTCATTTTAACCAAAGCTGCAATATTTTCAGATGAACGAACAGCTGAAAACCTATACACGTACGTGCGAATGTGACATCATCGTTGGGTTCTAATAGTTGCGTACATCAATACTTTTTAACATTATCAGACACAGCTGAAAACAACCTCTATTCCTATTATAACCTCTCACATGTCACCTCTATAGATATTTCCCCAGAATAGCGCTCCATCAGAGCGACACATATAGCATTTACCCAAGGTTCTATGCGTATCGATTAATCTTAGGAATTCGCAATCGAAATGAATAAAAGGTCTATTATGTTGCACCGCCAATGGAATACAGGTAATATATCGCTCTCCATTCATTTTACGAAAAAATATAAATGACACATCGTGGGTAATAACGAGGTCCTCGTAAAGATATCACTAACGTGCTTAGGAAGCAGAATGAGACGCCATCATACCTGCACAGCGCAAAAAATAATGTCTTACTGCATGAAAATCGTGTGCGTAAGCAGTCCTCAAAGGTAATGAGATTCTTTCTTTCGACCAATCAGAAGAAAGTAAACAAGTATACGACGGACGAACGAACCATATTGGTTCAAATAATACCATGTACAAGCGCTATACCCTAATCGTTTTCTGTTCGTGTATGTATTTTCATGATCACTGACCCACGAATATATGCTTAACCATGAATAATTGCTTACATCAATAAAGCTAACATATCATAACCTGAACTCAGAATATAATGTACAACGACAAAACCTAACACATCTTAACCACGAATAAACAGCTAACATTAACAAAGTTCCATACTTAACAACAGTAAAGTAACTAACGTTGCATGCTAGACCGTAACCACTATTTTGCACACTTTTCAAACATACTCTGAACATATCACAGTTATTTTACATTAACATAGTAACATTTAACAAAAATTTATCATTACCTAACCTAATTATCATACTGCCCAATGAATATATGCTAACGTAACATTGTTTTCACATCAATAAAGCTAACATATATAACCTGAACTAAGAATATAATGTACACCCTCAAACCTAACACATCTTAAACATGAATAAACAGCTAACATTAGCAAAGTTTCATACTTAACAACAGTAAAGTAACTAACACAGCATGCAAAATTTTATTTTCATACCCAGGTCTTACGAGCAATACGTTTCACGTTTGTATTTGTATTTCCTTCGTTTCACTAGAGTTATCAGATTAACAATCGAAAAAAATTGATTGCAAACTCCTCCCCACTTACGAACATTGCGCAATACCTATGATTCTTGTTTGGTTTGTTTTCGAAACATTAAGCTATACATTTGATTCTTGCGTGTTATAGGGTCGACATAACAAATTTATTAAAAACATTTTGTGTTTTTCTAATGTCTTTATGTTTTATAACATTAGCATGGTAATTTTTTTAATTTTATTTCTTAAAACTTTTTTTTTTTTTTTTTTTTTTTTTTAAACTTTTATTTTTAACTTTTTTTTTTTAAAACTTTTTGTTTTTCCCAAAAATTTTATTCTTTTTATGTTTATAACGTAAAAAATTTACATTTTTTACATACACTAAAAACAGTAAAAAAGTAAATCAGTAAATCAAACCACATAACCCCCCACCCTCCCCAACCCATCCTTGATTATAGAGCTATTGATCTAACCGATCTATTGATCTCTTGACTCTATTAGGATTAGCAGCTAACATACCAAAGTTTTTATCCCTCGGTAGAGTTAAACTATGAACATAACATACTTAACACACACAACAGTCGCACGAATAAACATCCTTCAATAGCATCTTAACCAATAAAGGTCACATGACGGGGGAAAGTAAAACAAGTTTTCATTTTTTATAACATATAATTTTCAATGAAAAGAGCATTATATAAATACATAAAAACATACGCTTTATTTTAAACATATTAAATCATCTAATCGGTGGGACAGAGGATTCTGTATATTTGAAGAAAGTTCTATATATCTCTCCAGAGATTCAAACCCCTTTGAAAGAGCTAAATAAATGTTCACTTGCAACACTAAACCATTTTATGCATATTTTGGTTCAACAGCGTTCATTCTCTCGCTCCAGAGAGAAGTAAACGTATCCAAGCTGATAGTTATTAGTGCACTCCTGTATATCGCATTATACGGTAAACCACATGTCTCAGTGTAAATATCATAGATTACACCGTGAGTTATGTATTAAGTCCTCGAGTATGTCAGCATAGTTAAGATGCGATGTTATTTCTTTTTTATTTTAATATATAGCTGAAATATTTTCAGATGTTCGAAACTGTTGAAACCATAATGTACGCCAGAAAAGTCGCCCACGATTGGTGCTCCAATAGTTCGTACATTCAAGGCTTTTAATATTGTCACACGACGGAGAAAGCAGCATATATCTATTAGAAACCATTCTCACTTGTCTCCCCCAGTCAGATATTTCACTACGCCTCGACGCATCGGATAACACACGCTCATCCGTTTCCCAAGCTGCAACAATGTCGATAATCTTGATGAATTCTTCAGCAGAAATGAATAAGGGTCTATTATTTGAATCTATGGCTGGAATACAACCAATGGATCGGTCTCCATTCGGTTTACGAATAAATATAAATGACATATCATTATGTATAACGAAAGACCTCGTAAAGATATCAACAACAAGCGTAGAGGTGCGAGGAGATGTCATCGTACCAGCACAGCGAAAAATGTCTTTACTGATGGAAATCGTATGCGTAAGCAGTCCTCAAAGGGTATTGAGATTCTTTCTTTCAACCAATAGTTCGAGAATTGCCCTCAAACTTCCCCCACTTTTTCGAAACATTATTGCAATACCTATGATCTGTCTGGTTCGTTTTCGAAACATTTACGCAATACCATTGATTCTTGTTTTGTTAACATAGTTTCACACTTAAACAACAGTAAGTAACTAACAGTACATACAAAATCGTAACCTATTCATACTTTTCAAGCATATCTTACATAACAATGTTAATTTTACATTAAAATGGTAATGTTTAACAAAAAGTTATCATAACATTGGCTAATTACCATACTAATCAACGAATATACGCTAACGTAATAAAGTGGTGACATTCAACAAAGATCTCACATAGAATAACCAGAGCCAAAAAAATAGTGTTCAACGACAAACCTAACACAAACAGGACCCATGAATAAACTGTTAACATTAACAAAAAGTTCCGCGCACTTAACATCCAGTAAAAGTAAACTACCCATGCGATGCAAAACGTAACCTATTCATACTTTTTCAACCATATTTCTAAACATATTAACGTTAATTTTACCATCGACACCTAGTAATATTTAACAAAAATTATCACATCCTTATCTAATTAATCATACAGAACAAACGAATTACGCTAACCGTAACAAAGTTTTTTACCTTAACATAGTTAATATTTAAACAAAAAATTTATCATGACCTTACCTATCTATCATAATTCCCTACAAAATAATTGCAAACATAACAAAAGTTTTATCCTGACATAACATAAAATAAGTTCTTTGATAAAATTATCGTTAAGTAAAGTGTTGTGAATTAGTTTAACCGATCCTAAAACCGACTAAATCACTAAAGCAAAATCAACCGTCCCCTCCCTCCCCACTCCCACCCACCCTTCCAGATTTCTTGCGATATGGATTCAGGTCACATTTCGAGTATCATTTCGGATAAACATAACATAAAAATAATTCTTTATATACTTAGCCACCCAAAATATAGCCTAAACGTAACATTGTTTTCCCATTAATAAAGTTAACATAACATTATCAGAACTAAGAATATAATGTCTACAACGACAAACCTAGCACATCTCACGCGCGAATAAACTACTACATTAACAAACTTCCGCACCTTATCAACAGAAAGAACTAGCACAGCGTACAAACCGTAACCTATTTACACTTTTTTCAATCACTATCTCTAACAAACATCAATGTTAATTTTACATTAACATGTTAATATTTAACAAAAATATTTAGCATAACCCCGTCTAATTATCATACTGACAGCGAATATAAAGCACCTTAACAGTTTTTTACATTAAACAATAGTAAAATTTAACAAAATTTCATATAACCATACCTAAATATCAAAATCCCCAACGAATGAATTGCAGTACACAACAAAGTTTTTATCCAAACATAACAATAAAAATAACAAAAGTTTTATTCAAACATAACATGAAAACAAGTTCTTTGAATAAAATAGCAGTTAGATAAAGTGTAATAGCTTTACGTTGCATTGTTAATGCTGTAAATCAATTAAATCAGTAAATCAAACCACCAAACCCCTCACCCCCCAACCCACCCACCCTTTTATGATCTAATTGATCTATTATTTCAAGTCATATTTCGAGTATCATTTTCTGGATAAAACATAACATAAAAATAAAGTTCTTCATACACTGATCAACGGATGATATACGTCTAACGTAACAAAGTTTTTTAACATTAACATAGTAACATTATCCATGTACCTGCAGACTAAGAATATAACGTACAAAGCGACAAAACCGTACACTACCTCAAGCTCGAATAAAACAGTCAACATATTTAAAAAATCCCGTACTTAACAGTCTGAAAGTAAGCTAACATTGCATACAGACGTAACCTTAGTTCACTGCTTTTTCAACGTCATCTAACATATCATCTGGAATTTTTTACCTAACATAGTAATATTTAACAAAACATTTATCATAACCTTACCTATTTATCATACAGACATGCGAAAGTATGCCTAAGGTAACAAAGCTTTTTCACATCAATTAAAGCTAACATATCATAACCTGAACTAAGAATATAATGTACAACGACAAAACTAACATACCTCACGTGTAAATATTCTGCTAACATGCACAAAATTCCTCACTTATCAAAGGTAAAGTAGCTAACAAGACATACAAAACTCAATGTATCCCACTTTTCCAACATAGCAACAGCCAGCTAAGACAGTATTATCTAACAAAACAACCCCTTAACAAATTGACCAATCTATCAAGATACCAGCATCATTAACTATGAACTGACACTACATTTCATCAAAGTGTCTCAGTCATATCGAATATAACATCATTTTGAACTATGAATAAACGTTAAAGGACATTAGCAAAATTCTGAGCAAATCTAAGGATTACCCAGCAAAAACTTTCCTATGCTCACGTTTCTAACACATCATCGTCAGTAACACAGTAATATCTTACGAAACTTATCATTTCTCTAACAAATCAGTTTTAATTTCGCATTGTCATTGTAATATTTAACAAAAACGTAACAGAAATTAAACATAGCCTAACATAGGGGTGGCCAACCTTTTTCATACCATGCGCCAAATTTTTCACAGACGAGTTCAGATGCGCCATATATATATATATATATATATATATATATAAAGAAAATATATATATTATATATATATATATAATATATATATATATATATATATATATTATATATATATACATATAATAGATATTACATATGTATATATATATATATATATATATATATATATATATATATATATATATATATATAAAGAAGTCACAGAATATATGATATATAATTAATAGCAAATTATTTTTAATAATATATATATTATATATATATTAATATACTATTATATTATATTATATAAGTAGAAGTATATGATATAAAAAGCACGGCAATTATTTAAAATATGCTCACTTATGAAAAATATAAAAAGCAAATTATTTAAGAAATATGAGAGAACATAGACTCACAAACAATGTTTACCATAGATACAAATGATGATCATTGACGATGTTTTATACAAGTAATTTAAAATCATTTCAAATATGCGGTTTTAGGCGGAAAAAAAATAATCGCTC
>JABUQX010052564.1:0-32869 GCA_015478945.1 Trachelipus rathkii | reverse complement strand
AATCCTAAACGCAAATTTAAACGCCAGATGACGCCGATACACAACAGCTTTATAAAGGAGAGAAACTAAGATTGAAATAGTACCAACAACGAATGATTTAGAAAGTCCACAAACAGAGTGGCAGAAACAAAAGCACCGCAGCAACAGTCTGGAGTTACTAACATCCAACCAACAAAACTCATGTGCCCGACACAGCACCCCTTGGCTCGAGGAGGTCGTAAGGTGTGTACGCGAAGTGGATAGTTCCCCGAGCACTTGCCCTGCTACAGTACCTATTAGAAAAAGGATAAAGCCACCAACATCGCCCGCGCGCAAATAAAAGGGTCAAGTTGAACAGAAAACAGGACCAGTTTAAAGTCTTTTGGCCCCCTTTGAACTCGACCCTATTCCAACAAAGCCGAATGAAACAGAGCCCCCCGCCCCACACAGATTATGAGAGCATCACTCCCCAACAAGGGCGGATGAGACCCTTGTATAGGTGGAGTAGTAAACTGAGTGAGAAAGAAAAAGCTCGCACCTCTTAAACAGAACTCCCGTTCTTTGAGGCCCCCCTAGAAACCACTGTGATTGAGGTTTCAAAACATTTTTTGTTTGTTAAGGCCAAGATGTTTATATTTCAACAGGAGAGACGAGAGAACCGTCGAAAGAGATAGAAAATTAAAGTGTCTTAGGAGAGAGAATTGTAGAAGTTGGGTTTTAAGGAATTAAATTCACAAGCTTGAGACGACCAACCCTGAAATTTTATCCAGATCAGCCAGAATAGAATCGAAAGATTAAGATGAGAGGCGAATTCTAGAAGAGTAAAAAGAGGAGCAGGAATTGATATGAGTGAAGATGATGCGGTCAAACATCGACAATAGAGTGGGATGAGTTAAAGGATGTGGCAGGTGAGAAGACATTGGATGAAAAGCAAGAATAAAGTAGGAGATAAAACAGAACCCTGAGGCACACCACTATTGACCCCAGAAAAAGAAAAAAGGAAGAATGCCCCATCCCCAAACAAACAGCCACACATTGGGAGCGATTGAAAGAAAGAAAGCCTAACTTTAAAAGTTAAAGGGGGGCCAAAGAGAAGGAAGGAAACCCAAAAGAAGGGAGCTTGGATGGAGAGCAAGTGACGCGTGCCCATACCCGGTCAAATGCTCTTGGATTTGTCAAGCGCCCACCACCCACAATCTTCGTAGTTCCCTAAGGGGCGGGAAAAACCATAAATCGTGTCACAACCTACAAGAAAGGTATAATCGCCCAGTAGATCCGAGCCACCGAAAGCCGTAACTGCCGAAATCAGCCAAAAGAAGGGAAAAGATTCCAGAGGATCTTAAGAAGTGAAGAGTGAGAAAGGTTCAAAATCTTAGAAAGAATACAAGGGAGAGCTATAGGGCGATAGTAAGGATCAAAGCAGCATCATTTTTTCGGAATAGGTTGGACATATGCGCGCTTTCAACACTGAGCTAGTATATAGGCATAGAGAATATAGTTAAACGAGGGTGGGTCCCCAGCACGGAAGCAACTTTCCTCAAAACTCGGAGCAGTAATGCCATCCGGGCCACCCGCCCTTCCTAACGTTCATAGATTCAGGAGCCCATGCACCCGATCAAATGAAATGACTGGTAAAGGCATAGGACACCTGAGAGCATGAAAGGAGAAGGAAGAGGAATACCAGAATCGTCCAGGGTGAATTAGGAGGGAAAATAGGGAGGCCAAAGAGATGACTGCATTTTCATGGAAGTATTTAACAACAGAATCATCAGAGCGGATAAGAGGAGGAAAGGAGATTTACAGAATTGTTAGAGATTTTTTTGGCAAAGAGGTAGAGAGAATTTGATCAGTCAGAGAACCAAGGAGTGCAGCGCAATTTTCGTTTAGATGAAAGTCCGCTTTGCTCGTCGAAGAGTATCCCTGCAACGATTCTAGCTGATTGAAAATTGGCAAGAGTGATAGGAGAACGAGAATTTTTCCACACCCATAAGCATTGTTTCTAGCCTTGAATCCAGGAACCAAACACAATCGAAACCATGGAGATTCTTGAGGAGAAAAAGAATTTATCTAAAGAAGCGAATGAACCTGCTTTCATCCCTTAACAAATTACAGTTCCCACTTTAGCCGGCAAATCGGTTGAAGCTGCTTAAATCAAAGAACATCACTTTCAATTATAGTTAGCTTAAGAAGCAAACGCAATGCCCCCCAATTGGCCCGATCAAAGTGCCCAGAAAAACCGCATAGGCAGGATGAGATGTTGGAGAGAAAGGATTAAAATTAAGAGATATAAGGTTGTGGTCAGATTACCGATAGGAGCGAAGGTGGTGTATTATAGAGAGAAGGACTAGTGGGTGAAACATAGTCAAGTGTGTTCAAGAATCGGTTGGGACGATCCCGAATATGTGTAGGTATTTAACAGTTGCCCCAGATCGGTTGAGAATACTGAAGATTACGGCTTCCTCCCAAACTAATCAACGAGAGAAACCCACAATTCAGTTTTGTGTACATTGAAATCCCCTAAATAGATGGACCTCACTATTTGGATGAGAAGATATAACAGTCTTCTGAGAAGTAGTAAGGTAACCAAAAAAGGCATGAAAATCTGTCCTGTTAGGAGAACAGTATCAGAAGCATAAGAATACTGTAGTAGAAGGAAGAAAAATTTAAAGCCACAGAACATCGAAGTAGGAGATTCGAGAGTTCTCGAACCTGTTATAGAGTGTTTATGTTTACATAGCACATACTCCACCCTTCAAACGAAATTATAAAATAAAAGTTATAGTTGGATATATTAAACGAGTTGAAGGATTGAATTCTTGCCATCTGGTCTCAACAAAGCATAAAATTTAGAGTTTAGAGAGTAGTATTCCAGGATGCCAGAGTTAGATGCAAGCCATTGAGTGTTGGTAAGAGTCAAAGAAACCACGCCTGGTGCAAATCTGCTTATCATACACATACACGCACACGCAACACGCAATCACAAAAAAAAAAAAAAAAAAAAAAAAAAAAAAAAAAAAAAAAAAACAGACAGAAAACAAATAGACAAAAACCAAAGGGAGAAATGAGGAAAAATTTGATTCGTACGCTAAAAGCCTAAATTTTAAAACGATAAACCCCTATTTACAGCAAATATCTAAAATATGAATATAATCCCAGAAGAAAGTTTTAAAAACACTCACACACTCACAGGCGCTCTGTCACGAAATTGCGTACAAAAAAAAAATACTATTGATCAAATAAAAAAAGTAAATAAATCTGTATAAATTATAACAAATGGCTGTCCAAATAGGTAAATTTTTACGTAATAGACCAAGTTGCGAGAAACGTTTAAAAATCGTTAAGTTAAAAAGGAACGAAGGAAAAAAACATAACTGTACTTTAATCTATATCGAACTAGATTTTTTATGAATCTAAAAGTTTCTCATAATTTTTCACCCCAAAAAGTAAGAAGTATCGGCCATTTAACCGATACCGATTACCATCAAAAAATGGCCGGATACTGCCGAACCGATACTATCCGGTACATCCCTAATTATAATATATATATAGTATATATATATATATATATATATATATATTATATATATATATATATAATATATATATATATATATATATATATATATATATATATATATATATATATATAATATATATAATATATATATATATATATATATATATATATATATATTTTTATTGATGATGTGAGACATCCTCATTGTCTGCTGCATGATTTGTTTTTCATTCTTTAGGTGCAAAAGTTGTTGTTGAGATTAATAATTATTAAATAAGATAATACAGGTTAATAAATAATATTTATGGATGGAAGTTACAAACTAAAAGAGAATCAAGATAGATACTAACAGAAACAGAAGATAGTGAAACAGAATAAGAGCATAACAAATCAGAGCTAGAAGATAATAAGTCAACAAGAGTGAGCAACTTGGATGAAGATACAAGAGGGTATTTATGAAAAGAGAAGAAATAGACTCAATCAATTATTTTTATTATAAAGACTCGACAGGTTATTTATCTGACGTGATTGGACGTGACTGCTATACGTGACATACTATTAACACATTAACATCTATTTATATTCATTGTCTATTGTCCCGTTCTATCACGTCTCATACCATCATTGGTTGTTGTCCTCCTATAACATCATCAGTCATCAACAACTATTAGAGTATTATATTCAAGATATTTAAGAGGGAACGCTTACAAACGACAACAGGTAAATCGATAACTTATTTAATTATTTGTGTGCAAGCGATCGTGTGAGGGCAATTATAGTATACAAAGTGCAAAAGTGAATATTTACTTGTTGATAGTTTAACAGTGCGCTACTCTGCTAGGAATAAATAATGGGTGGTGATAATGAATCAATGAGTAGTGAAGAGGTTAGGATGATTGGAAAATGCCCGTTGTTCTCTGGGCAGGAAAGGGATTATGAGAAGTGGAGGAGAAAGGTGAATGATTGGACGGAATTGAATGCAAAAGTGAGACAAAAGGGACTAATAATAAGATTACATTTAGAGGGTGAAGCTGAAGAGTTGACAAAGCATATTAGTATAAGTGAATTATCAACAGAGGGTGGAGTGAAGTTAATATTAGCAGCTTTAGATAATAGATATAAGTTGGATAAACGAGTAGAGAGATTTAATAGTGTTCTGAGTGTGTTAAAAATTGATAGAAGGGAGAAAGAGAGTGTAAAAGAATTTGTGATTAGATATGAAAAAGTTATGAGTGAAGCAACCTGTTTAGGGATGAGTGAGTGGGGGAAAGATGTAAAAGGAGCACATTTGTTGTATGCAGCAAGACTGAAAAAGTGGGAAGAACAGATCATTATAGGTGGATGTGGTGACAGTGATTTGGAATATGATAATATTAGAAAGCAAATGCTAAGAATATTTGAAGACATAAAAACTGAGAGTGAGGATATAAGGGAAAGAAAGGAAAAGGATGAAATGTGGTGGGTAAGAAATAGACAAGGGATGGATGAAATGACGGGGGCAGTGTATAAAAGAAGAGAAGCCAGTAGAAATGAAAAGAACAGAGTGCATAGACTAAGGATCACAGGAAGATGGAAACACAAGGTGGACATGGAAGAAAGAATGAGATTTATAAGTGTGGAGAATAGACATAAGATTGGGAATGTTTTGAAGTAAGGATTAAATGTTTCAAATGCCTTAAAGAGGGGCATTATGGCGAAGGATTGTGAGGATCAAATTTTTTGTCTGAATGTGAAGAGGACATGGATCCAAGAGAATGCAAAACGAGTTGTGGAGAATATTAGGAAAATGCACGAATGTGTCGCCAAATGGGGACATGAGGAAAACGATTGTTGGTGGAACTAAGAAGAAGGAACAAAAGGAAATAAATAAAACAAGAGCCGAGAAGAGAGTATGCATCGAATGAGTGGAATGTGCGAAAACAAGAAGAGAAAAGTGAACACAAATGATAATATAGATGAAGTTAAAGAAGGGATGATTGAAGCGATTTTAAATAAAAGAACTAATAGTACAATGACTGGAAGTATAAAGAAAGATTGACATAAGGAAATATTAGGGTATGTAAGCACACATGATCTTACAGATGAAATAGAATATCAGGGAGAGAATCAATCAAGAAAAAAGAGCAAAAGAGGGAAACGAAAGAAAAAAGTGAAGAGTGATCAAGAGAATAATGTAAATAATAAAAGTAGTGAGAGAGACATAGAAAAGATACAAATGAGAGATAACCACATAAATGAGAGTGAGAAAGAATATATTAGTCTTGGAGGATGTGAAAAAGAAAAAGATGATGAGGGATTACAAAGTATAAGTCAAGCAAATGACATAGTGTATGATATACGGAATATGTGTGATGAACTGATGGAAGAAATGAACTCGGAAAAGAAACGGAAGTATCAAAATGTAAGTGATGGCTTATACAAGATGTGGTATATGTGTGAGGAATTTATTAAGAATTTGAAAGTAAAGAGATGTAGGTATATGGTTTTCTGAGGAGATTTATATAAGATGTTTGGTTATATAGATGCGGTATGAAAGAGGAAGAAGATTAGGGGGATAAAAGAGGGGGAAGAGAGTGGTGTGAGATTGATGCAGACAGTGATGATGTGAGACATCATCATTGTCTGCTGCATGATTTGTTTTTCATTCTTTAGGTGCAAAAGTTGTTGTTGAGATTAATAATTATTAAATAAGATAATACAGGTTAATAAATAATATTTATGGATGGAAGTTACAAACTAAAAGAGAATCAAGATAGATACTAACAGAAACAGAAGATAGTGAAACAGAATAAGAGCATAACAAATCAGAGCTAGAAGATAATAAGTCAACAAGAGTGAGCAACTTGGATGAAGATACAAGAGGGTATTTATGAAAAGAGAAGAAATAGACTCAATCAATTATTTTTATTATAAAGACTCGACAGGTTATTTATCTGACGTGATTGGACGTGACTGCTATACGTGACATACTATTAACACATTAACATCTATTTATATTCATTGTCTATTGTCCCGTTCTATCACGTCTCATACCATCATTGGTTGTTGTCCTCCTATAACATCATCAGTCATCAACAACTATTAGAGTATTATATTCAAGATATTTAAGAGGGAACGCTTACAAACGACAACAGGTAAATCGATAACTTATTTAATTATTTGTGTGCAAGCGATCGTGTGAGGGCAATTATAGTATACAAAGTGCAAAAGTGAATATTTACTTGTTGATAGTTTAACAGATATATATATATATATATATATATAATATAATATAATATATATTATATATATATATATGAATAGATAATAAATATATATATATATATATATATATATACTATATATATATATATATATATATATATATATATTATATATATATAGAGACTGATTGAGAGGAGTGTTTAGGAAATTTTGGAAAAAAAAGTTTATCGGTATCGAATCCAACACTAATACAATTTAAAATTGATAAAAAAATATCTTTATTAAAACTCATAACTTAAGGTAACGGTTAACGGATGTAGGGGGAAAATTTTAACTAGTTAACGTTAATTCACAAATTAACTCGTTAATAGTCCGTTACTTCTTTTCGAAATTAACGAAAACATGTTAAAAGTTAAAAAAAAATTAACGATGTTAATTAACGGATTAACGCTGTTAATGCCCTTATCAGGGACTTATCATTATTAATTAGTTTAAAATTATTTAAATTATATATAATATATATTATATATATATATATATATATTATATATATATAATATATATATAGATATAAATATAATATAATAATATATATATATATATAATATATATATATATATATATATTATATATATATATATATATATATATATATATATATATATATATATACTAACTGAGTAATCTAATTTTAATTTATTTCTTTATTGAAAATGATTTGAACTACATTGATGAATTTGCTTATATATAGATGAAATATACTTTATCATCCTATTATCAGGTGATAACTTTAGGAATATATTATAATTTAAAAAAAAAATTTGTCGTTTAAAAAATTCCAAAAAAAATCATGATTTCATAAAAAAATCAATTGATTTAATTAACTGATTAAATCAGTTTGATTTAATCAGTGCCAACCCCCTGATATATATATATTATATACCCATATATATATATATAAATATATTATATATATATAAATATTATATATATAATATATATATATATAATAGTATATATATATAATATATATATATATATTGTGATGATACGATGAATCACTCTGCGTCGAGAATCAAAAGAATTGGTATCTTCTACAACTTTTCAGCTTCTTTTTTAGATGATTGAATTTCTTGTTACATTTAAAAAATTAAACTTTCTGAATTAAATAACCATTGCCTGCTTTTAATATGCAGTGAAGTCGTATGATTGTTTTAATTATGTCTATTTGGGTTTATAATGTTTTTTGAGTTTTTCAATGAAGTCTTAATTTTAATGTCTTTGGTTCGATTTTGTTGTTTTTATTTTAATTTTTAATTATTTTATTATATGATATCTACAAATGATGAAAATGTCAGCGAAACTTTGGCTGTTTATAATTTAAAGCTAAGTTTTAGTTTATTTTTTAAGTTTTTAATTTTTAATTGTTTTTTTTTTTTTTTAAATTATTAGATATATTATTATTATGGGGTTTTTGCTTTGTGTTACTTTATCTAATATTTTATGAACTAAAGTATTTTTAGGTTTTAATATGAAACACTCGCATATTAGTTTATGTGTGTTTGATAGCTGATTAGCTTTAAATATTGTATGATATTAGAAATTATTGTGTACAAGAGCTTGTGAGTGTTTGTGAGAGTGGCTGATCAAATGACTGGTCATTGTAGATGTAGGAGTGGGCGCAGGCAGGGGTTCTCTATTGATTTTGCCAACGTGCGTGGTCTGCGTGCTCATCATGAATCTGTGGAATATCACCTCTCAAACTTTCAACCTAACATTTTATTACTGTCTGAGATCCAGCTAGCCAGGGATTCTTTTTCAAATAAACAACATCTCCAACTATAATTTTTCTATAATTTCTGCCTATATAAACATAAACACTCCTGTAACAAGTCTCGAGAATCTTGAATCTCCTAACTTCGATGTTCTATGGCTTAAAATCTTTCTCCGTACTACTATCATTATCTTGTGCTTCTGCTACTGTTCCCCTAATTTTCACGACCTTTTCGACTATCTTACTACTACTCATGAGACTGTTACTTCATCCCATTCAAATGCTGAGGTCCTCTATTTAAGGGGATTTCAGCGGTGACAACCACAGCCGAGTGGTTGAAGCTCCTCTCACACTGATGCAGGCGGGGAGGAGGCCAAACATTCAGTATTCGTCAAACCAGATCTGTGAACAGTTAAGTTAAGGACCTACGCATATTCCAGATCGACCTATAACAAGTTCTTGAACACGCTTGACTTATGTTTCACCCTCTCCTTCTTGTTATAAATACACATTTTTCCTGTCTATTGGTAAACGTTTGGTAAAAAAATATTAGCTCTTAAATTATAAGTACTTCTTTCTCCCAGCACTCCCACCCATGCCCTAAAACGCAATTTTTAGGCACGTTTAATCGGGCTAGTTGGGGGTATTGCGTTATTTTTTTTGCTAACTACTCTTGGAATGAATCCTGCTTCAACTCTGAGGATATTTCGGTCACCGCGGAAAGGGTAGGGGCCGTAATCACCGATGGGATGAGCAGGTTCATTCCATTTCAACTGAAGTGCTTTTGTCTCACCCAAAAGTCCAGTGGTTTGAAGGAGCTTGGTTGCTCTCGCGGCCAGTCCAGAGAGAGGCATTGCGTATCGGGCATGGAAAAACTAGTTCTGCTATCACTCTTACTAATTTTCATACTGCTCGGCATCGTTTCAGGGATACTATTCAACAAGCTAAGCGCTCTTTCACTAAAAGAAAGTGTGCCAACCTGCTTGGTTCTCGTGCTGATAAAAATTTATGGCCTATTGCCAAAAACATCTGTAACAGCTTTTGTAAATCTGCCTTTCCTGCCCTTATTCACTCTGACGGTTCTGTAGTCAACTCTCCTTCTGAAAAAGCCAATCTCTTCTGACTCTTTTTTTCATCTAATTCTACACTGGGCGATTCTGGCATCCCTCCTCCTATTCCTTCTTCTCACAGGTTTCCCATGTCTTTGCCTGTGATTAAACATGATCGGGTGTATGAGATCTTGAGATCTATGAATGCCAGGAAGGCTAGTAGCCCGGATGGCATTCACCCCCGTGTTTTGAGGGAGTGTGTTTATAAACTGGCTCCTGTCCTCGTTCAACTATACTTTCTAACATCTTTGAAACTCTTCTCAACTCTCATTCCCTTCTTTCTGATTATCAGTATAGCTTTCGACGATCGAGGTCAACTGGTGACATACTTTCCTATCTAATTGATTTATGGTCTTCTGCCCTTAGGGACTATCCGAAGCTTTTGACCGTGTATGGCACGCGCCACTGCTCTCTGAGCTCCCTTCCTTTGAGTTTTCTCTTTCTCTTTACTTACTCTTGCCAAGTTTTCTCTCCGATCGCTCCATATCAGCACTCGTTGATGGATGTCCTCTTCCTCCTTTCCTGTTAATTGTAGTGTTCCTCAAGGTTCTGTTCTATCTCCAACTTTATTCCTACTTTTCATCAACTATCTCCACACTGTACTTCTAACTCTGCTCACTCTCATGCCGATGACAACTTTCCATTCTTCCACTCATTTCAAATCTGCTCCCTCTTCTGCATCTAGAGCTGCCTCTCGTCTTCAGCTTTCTGATTCTATTCTTGCCCATCTCGATGGGATTTCCCCCTCCAAAACTCCTCCTAACTTTCCTACTTCCTTCGACGGATCTAAGGTGTCACCTTGTACATTCTTGGTCTGAAGATAAACAACAAATTGTCTTGGAAACCTCATATTACAATGATTGTTAAGGTGGCCTCAAAGAAGCTGGGAGTTCTGTTCAGGTTGCTGGAATTTTTTTTCTCTGAACAGTTACTTCAGTTATATAAAGTCTTTATTAGCCCTTGTATAGAAGTACCATTCTCACATTTGGGGGGGGCTCCGGCCCAACTTTTCTATTGGATAAGGTGGAGTCTAAACCTAAGAGACTTATAAACTGTCCCCTTCCTTTAAAATCCCTTGATCCTCTATCTCTCCGGCGCAACGTTGGCACACTATCTCTTTTCTAAAGGTACTACAAAGGAAGATGCTCGGGAGTGTTGACCTCTCGAATTCTACCATCCTTGGGTGACCATGTAGCGCAAAAGGTGCCTTGCTCTCTTATAAATTTTGCGTGAGGATTGAAAACCCCAAACTTGTTCGTTGTGGTGCCTTTCTTTCTTTCCAGCTACTTCTGTTTCTGTTCTGTGGAACTCCTTGCATTCTTGTTTTTCCAACTGTATTTAATCTTAAACTCTTTAAAGCACATGTCTGCGCTCACCTGAGAGATTTGCATTAGGCTTGGGTTTGGGTGGGGTTTTCTCTACTTTATTTTCTGCCCCCTCCTTGAAAAGGGCCCAGCCCGTTAGTAGTGGTGAACTATATATATATATATATATATATATATATATATATATATATATATACGAGTTATATATATTATATATATATATACTATATATATATATATATATATATTATATATATATACTTCTTCCCCTGGCCCACCAGGAAGCCGGCTGCCGCCACTGGGCGATTCCACAGGTCGAGAAGAGAAGATATATAGAAGTCGGCGCGGGGGGCGTCGAGAACAGAGCAACCCAGAAGGAGGTGCTCTATTGTGTCTTGGGAATTGTGACATCTGGTGCAAGTGGGGGAGGTGACATTGTCTAGTTTGAATCTATATTTATATTGCATGAGTTTTGAGTGGTGACCTGATCTGCTCCGTGCGAGGTCGATTTGGCCTCTTCTGGACAGCGCTTCTTTTCTAGGGGAAAGTTTTGGGGAGGGGGCAGGCCCGGACTGGCAAGGCCCCCCAAAAACGGATATACTACTTTATAATTAGTTTATAAAACTTTATTATCGACATTTACCGAATGGTGATAAAGTTCACAAAAAATGGTTATCATATTCGATTCGGCTCAACAGAGTGTTACACTGCTCCAGCTGTCATGGTTTTTGGA
The DNA here is from genome assembly GCA_015478945.1 of Trachelipus rathkii. Classification (NCBI taxonomy): domain Eukaryota; kingdom Metazoa; phylum Arthropoda; class Malacostraca; order Isopoda; family Trachelipodidae; genus Trachelipus; species Trachelipus rathkii. Next base: position 21,228 of record JABUQX010052564.1, on the reverse strand, counting down.
TTGCGTGAAAGCATAAAGAGATCAATCTACCCATTTATTAACTATAAGCATATCAACAGTATACTCCATCACCACTCGCAGCAAAGAAGGCCAGCTCTTTCAAAGCCAAAAAGGTCATGATATTTCAACTCTTCTGACTAGTAACCAAACCAACAAGCGAGAAAGAGAAGTTCACGCCAGAAGACTGGTTGTTCAACATTTAATTGATATAGCTTTGTTTATTGTAAAACAAGGTTTTACGTACAGAGGGTATAAAGCAGAATGAGCTTATACGCTTGACTCTACAGATAATCATGGTAATTTTCTCGAACTGGTCATGTTGGTTGCAAGTTATGATGTGATTTTACAAAATCATGTCAGAAAGTATATTGAAGACGGCAAAAAGCACAGACTGAAAATAAAGACCAATAAAGTCTGAGTTAGGGTTGGCCGACGACCATTTATATTTTGTCATAATATGAACTGATTTGTCAAATAAAAAACCAGCGTTTATCAACAAACTACTTAAAGTAATTGGTTCGATGGGCCGTGATATCATATTGAAAGAGCTTCATGATAGCATAATGTTCAGCGTGATGTAGATAGTACTCAAGATGTAGCTGCTACTGGAAACTCAAGTTCGGCGATTTTGCGTCTCTATGTCTTTCAAGGGAACCTATATATGAATAGATCTTGTTAGAAATAACAGTAGGCTATGATTCATCTGTATTGTGCTTTTGTAAAGAGCTATATAAAATCAGATATTACCCAAGTGTGAATTTCATCATAAAAAATTGGTAAGCCAAGTTCAGGTTGTTTTAGACGCATTAAGAACTTGTTTGGTGAAATAAATTATACGATCTTTCCATGAAAATTCAAAAAGGAAATGAAACTCGAAGAATATTATACTGTATGAAGGTTGTGAGTGAGATTTGGTAGTAGCTAATTTCAACTAGTTAAACGTTTCTCCAAGCAGAAAAACTTATTTGAATGATGGCGTAAGGAATAATCTGCTGGTTTCTAAGCTCGTTTTATAAAGGAACGGCCCTAAGGCCTGAGAGAACCAACCGAATATTAGCAGATTGCACATGAAAAAAATGCACCAGTTGCAAAAAAATAGGAAGCCACTTAAGGATGGTGGAGCAAAACCATAAAGACTTAAGAAAAATTATCGATGAAGGATTATTAAGAAGTGAGGAAGTGTAAAAGAAGAGAAATTATTCAATTTTATTACAGTTCTAAGAGAAATATCAAATCGAAGATTTGACTTTAACTGTAACAGACCTCTAAGAAAAGTTAATCAGACAATTAAATTAGTGTCGCGAAAAACCAACTAATTCACTACATGCTCCAATTATTCATAGCCTAGATTCCATCATTCATTGTAAACACAACATACTAACTCTCACCATTCACAACAAACAACACAAACCCCCCTACACTATATACACAAACGCAAAAACCACATGACAAAATCACATTCCTTTGCGCTGCCAACTTGATAGAGAAGCTGCCCTTCAAACAACAAAGTAAGCACCGCCAGATCATATAGGCACGTGAATAAACAATTCAGGACATTCGCTAGCAACAATGTTATATGCACAGCTACAGTAAACCAATCAGGCAATTGGGAAAGATTAGACACATATTAAGAATAGATATAGAAGCTTCAGAATTAGATACTCTCCAAGGAACAAAAGAATTCATAAAAGAAAAACCACAGGTAAAATCCAGCCCTTGCCTGAAAACAACATCACAATCAATAAAGCGCATGCGACAAAAGGCTCACTACTGCGGTCAACCATCTCAAACCTGCTACCGACGAAAACACAATAGACACTTGGACCTCATATTTTTCTCAGTGTGTTAAGATCCTTACGCCAAGCGACAAACATATCGGAAGACACAAAAAACTTTAGCTCCACACACAAACCAAAAGACCATAAATATATTTACGAAAGCATTGCTCTCCTACAACTAGGCCTATAAGACCCAAAGAAATTCTACAATTCTACTCGATAAACTCCGTCAAACAATGGCCTCAAGAAAGCATATTAAATTAACCTCAACGGAAACTCCACATCATCCTCAGTAAAGTACTATCTTACAACCTCTGATAAAACCTCAAAACGACGAGAGCTCCCCAGTTATTCACGAATACACCAAACGCTGAACAGTCTTTGCCCAACCCCCTGACTCCACGCCTATCGAAAGATTAAATACACATGCGCTGCGAAAAACAACGTTGAATATAAAAGAAAACAGATCCAAGCCGACCTACCAACATCTAAGCAATGACCGCTAGCTGAAGGATCCTAAGTCAGCATAATATTTGGCTCCAGAACACATCCAATATACTCTCCCATCAATCACGAATGATATCTTGAAGAACGCAAACAGAATAATGCTTATGGTTACTGCTCACTAAAAAAACTAACACACAATGTTTTTCCACGGTGTTACTATACCATGCGCCTATTTTAGACTTGCTTTTGACTCTAACAAATCTGACTTGCTATATAATACCAAACCTATATGTAGCAATACAAGTTTGTACCAACCATACCTTTACACTAAGTCACCTAGTGGAAAGTGGAGCTACATTTTCTAAGCTAATAAATAGTTAAGAATCGATACTTTAGATCTACTTATAAGCCAAGACCTTATGTCAATTTTTCTTCTTCATGAATGTAAAAAATAAAAGATTTTTCAGAAATCGTCAAAGATAAAGATGTTATATATTTGATGAAGTAGCCAGGACCAGTGAAGGACTGGCCAAAATGCTGTTAGGTTAGTAAAACAACCTTTCCACTATAATCACAATTTACACCTTTCTTAGTTTGATGTCTGTACTCTGTACCAAGGTATGTAGAGCCATTTTTCTTTTTTTGTTTATATCAAATATACTAGGTTAATTATGTTGGATTTGGCATTAAAGAGGATCACTTAGTTTTTTCTTTTTCAATATGCATGGTTCTTTATTATCGTTGTAACTTGTGTGTCCCTCCTTTTTTAAATAATTTACTGAGGTATTACAGTAGGAATTAGACTATTATGGCTTCAAGATCTCCTCCTCCCTTCCACCTTAAAACTAAAAAATATTATTGGAATTTCATTATTTAAAGTAATTTAAATTTACTAATAATAATAAAGCATTATTAAGAAATAAATATACACCAATTGAGTGATATATATACCATCAAATCTCCTCCATACCTTAATTTTTTTATCAAGCAAGGAGGTAAGATTCCGCTTTGATACCAGGAACTAATACACCAAAAAAATATACTTAATATATTTATTCGTGAACAGTTAACAACTACTCAAACTCAAACTTATTACTCAACCTATTTTTCGATATAATTGACAAAATAGTTAATTGTGCTTTTTAAGCATGTAAGCCCTACTTTTCAACAAACAATCATAACACTAACTTAACATAAATTAATCTAATTTCCATCTAATAAACTCATCACCACAACACAAGGCCTAACAGGGGCCCCTTTTTCAATCTCTACCGAGGGGCCCCAAAAGAGCCAGTCCGGGTCTGGAGGGGTGTGCTTTGGAGTAATATGTTATTGGAGCGTTTTGTAGGGTACCTGTGTGAGTTAGATGTGAATGGATATGTGTAAATCCATGACCTATTGGGATGGGAGAGGAGAATTTTGTAGACTCGATAAGCAGCTGATACAACTGATACAACAACCCTAGAATTCGACGATGGATAGAAGCAAGGAGTGGGGACTCTATTACGATCTTTGCTTGCGGGACGCCGGCGATAGAGAGAATTTGGTAAGCTAAACGCGCTCGCGCGCGACAGACACATACCTAATAGTGTGACGCTCGAGCGTCCTCACTCTGGCAATCGGTCCCCTCACTATCTCCAGGATGTAACTGGTCAGAATGATCTCAGAGGGATGGAAGTTCTCGTCGTGTCAAAATGTGGATAGGGTAGGCTTACTGTGCACACCCAGTAATAATTCTGAGGGCAATGCTATTTTGAGAGATTTGTTAATTTATTTGCTGCCGATTTTGAGAAGCTGCTGGGAACCCATTTTGCTGCGTGAGGCATAGTTTAGATTTGTTCTAAGGAGTTGCTTTATAAAGTAGTGGTTGAGTGTGTAGTGTTCCTGTCGCTGACAGTCACTAACAACAAACACTTGTGTGAGAAAAGGGGCAAATTCACCGAGGGTGTTTAGCTTTTACGTTGGGTTGAAGCGAATGATTTAGCAGTCAATCTGGGGGCAGGAGACGTCATGTGAGTGTCATAGGTTAAGTCCAATATTTTTTTGGGTTTATTGTTTAATGGAAGGAGGTTGTTGTTCAGCAGGGTGATAATAAGGATGGAGGGAAGATTTGGTGCCCGAATGGTTCAATAGTAAAAGAGGTGATGGAGGAATTAAGGGGGGATGCTGTCATACTGTTGGAGATTAACCAATTTTTAAATACCGTTTGTAGGTCTTCTTGGGTATGTTGTGTGGGCTATGTTTACGTCTGGGTGTTGGAGAAATAAGACTGATGTCCGTCTGCGTAAGTAATCAATTTGGTGGATTGTGAGTTGGGTAGGTAGATCTGCTGTGAAAAAGTTGAACAAGAAATAAAGGAGAGAGAATAGCACCCTGTGGGACGCCATTTTGTAATTTGAATGAATGGGAGAGGTTGTTTTGTATAAGACTTTTGCGAAACGGTTGGTGAGGAAATTGGAGAGCCATTTTTGTCATTATTATTTTAAAGGTGAGGAGGATTTTTTTGAATAAGGATATGTCTGGGGAATTATCGAATCTTTGTTTATGAATGATTGGTTGAAGCCATTAATGATGTGTTGTGTGAGAGAGGTGAGGGCTGTGTTGTAGAGTGGTTGCTTTGAATCCGTGTTGGAAATCTGAGAGAGTAATGGGGTGGGAAATTCTGGTTTTTAAGATATTAATCTTCTCTAGCAGGTTTTACTAATGGAGGCAAAAGCAGAGGAATTTGGGCGCGTAGAGAGGGTCGGGATGTTAGGTCTTTATATATTATATAATATATATATATTAATATATTATATATATATAAATATATATGTATATATATATATATATATATATATATATATATATATATATATATATATATATATATATACTATGTATATATATATATTATAATATAACTATATGAGATATATATATTATAGTTCTATGCACACTTCTTACCTATGTATATATACTAAGTATAGTACTATATAATATATATAATATACTGAAAATATAATATATAGTTATTTAATTATAACTGGCAATTCTCCTCACTAGATGTGGGGTGAGGTGAGGAATATATAGCAACAAGAAATGTTACGTATTCAGGAGGTCCCTATACTCCACATATTTAGGGGATCCAAAAAATAGGGAAAAAAGTTAACATATTAATGAACTCAATGTACGGGCAAAAGTAGGAAAATACATTTAACAAAAAAAAGAGCTTTATTTGGCTTAGAATTGCTAAATTATTTAATTGTTCTTTATTTTGTATTTTCGTACCGGTATATAACTACTATTTTTCCTAATATGTTAAAAATAACTTTCAACTTTAATGTTATTTCGCTGATACCCACAAATGCACGCATCCGTACTGGGAATTTTTTTTTTTGCAAATCCCCCAAAACGACCACACACAATTTACCACTAGTGTCAACAACCACCGCGACAATGAAACACACACACAGTTCAGTTGTAACATATGTTTCAAGCTTTCAGTCTCGAACTATCAAAATTATTTTTATGTTTTGCTACAAAATTTTTTAAAATGAACATTTATATTACTTTAAAAAATTAAAGCTGGGTGTGAGGAAAGATACTAGTTCATCAAAATTTATGTTCATTAAAAAAAAATAAATAAACCTATAATACACATGTTTTGCAATCTTTAAGTTTTTAATTTTTCTCTCAAACCATGCTACATTCACATTCTAAGAAAGATAATTGCTTAGGTAAGCTAATCAAAGTGAGAGTGCAAACCCTTATTTGGGGAGTTTCACTACTTTACATATTTTACTTTAGAAAATGTAACGTACTTACAATTTATTAAACTTGTTTAACATGAGGATAGAAAAATTAATTTAGAACACAAAGTACCATCTTAAACTGATTAAGGAACCAACTAATCCATATAAAAAATCATTAATCACACAACCTCATGGCAAAAGCTCGCAATAGATTAATAACATACAAATTTCTCCCAATCGATTTACATTATTACAAGTAATTTATTCTCTATTCTCTCGTTTTCGTGTGCATTGCGCACACACCACTCTCGTTTGTTTTTTTAATTCGCCTTTCGATTCTGCAAAAAGTCAGCTCTCGATCAAGGCACGCCGGTGTGCTTATTTATTATTCTCTCGATTTCCTTTATATATGCAATATATATATAATTACTCTGTGCCGTAGCATACATGTAAGTAGAGTGAGTACGTAATTCTCACTCTCATCTCTTAGAGAGAACGCCTCGCTCCCTCTCACTCCTCTCGCTTTCGAACTACGTGGACACCGAGAGAGCAAAGCTCACTCACGACTACGCGATGTTTCATTCTCGTTTCATGAGTGAGTCACATTCTCAGATCCATCTTCATTGAGAGCCTGTCTTGAGAGAACTCAGCAGGCCACTCTGATAACGCTATTGCTCGCTCTCGCCTGTGAGTATGTGTAGCCTTCTATTTTGTCATGTCGTGTATCGGACTGAATTCTGGCAAATACGATTCGCTCTCTGCTCTGTCAATCCAATCATCTCCATCATATATCATCCGCTACTACTTAAGCACCACAGTACGAGTCGCTCCTCTCTCCTCACACTCGACTAGCACTACCATATAGACTGAGGGTATCCTATATGGACTTCATTATACCAAAGTGACTCTTCATCTCTCGCGCAGCGATACTTTTAGAAGGCACGTTAGCACTGTGCCTACTACACTGATGCCTGCGAGAAAGTATATAGGTTCTGTGTAAGAGCTGGCGCTCTCAAATTAGCAGCACAATCGATCTGCTAGACAAACATAGAAGCCACACGTTATACATTTTCAGCATCTCTCCAACTGCAGTGCGCGCTCGAGATCGTTAACTCATCACCACCCTCTCGCAGGCCTACTTACGTTTGTAATTTTTAACAGAGTTTTATTTTACCGCATGCGCTCTTACTCCCCACACAACAATCACTACCATAACCTTACATTGACTTCCATTTTATCATTCACAACTTACACCATAACTTTGAAACCAGAATCTAGCCCAGAAAAAGAAGAATCAAAATAAGCAATAGAAAAGTAGTAATTTATATTTTCTTCAAATGATAGCCACTAATTTTCCTACTTGTAAGTAGGAAAAACAGGCACAATATGAAACCCTGTGTAGGATAAGTTAAGTTGAAGAAGTATATAACTATACCATGACGTAAGCGAAAGGAATACTCACCTACCATTCCAATTCATTACCCTTAAGATAATGGAGTCATCGCAAGTAAAAATAAATCCCACCCTAGGCTTCACCAGACCTTGCCGAACCTCCTCATTATATATTATATGTACTACTCTGGCCAATTAGGTTCATCATCTTGTGGGCTCCAGAACCACAACCCCTCACAAAAACCCGACCATTCACTTCTATTATGCACCATTTTCTTGTTGACCTCTGCCAAACTCGCATTCATTTTATACCTAATTACTGACCAATCCCTAACTTTTCTTCTCATGTCTGCCCAGTGTCAGGTCGAATTTCCAGCAAACTCACACTATACATCGCGCTTAACAAACCCGAACTACTCAAACCACTCAATCAATCTCGTATTATTATCCATTTACACCTTAAACATTAATTTCCTATATTTCACACAATTTCTCTCCAACCCTTTAAGAATTATATCCCTCAAACTATCTGGGAATAGGTATGCACTTTTAGATATACAATTCCATATGTATTCCACCACCATCTAGTTTCATACTATTATATTAACTAAAATTAACGCCACTCCAGGTATCAGCATACCCCCATTGCAGAACTACCCAACAGCTCACATTAAAAACTAATCTCCTTCACATTTCAACAAAGGTATTTAACTCCATCGCCACCTTCCTACATTTACAACTTTTCAACAACATTCTGAATAATCCATTCATTTCAAACCAACATATATCATATAAATATTTTAAACTCACGATAAATTGTTCAATTGCTCACCATCTAACGCGATTTCTCGGAAACGCGGACTTCTCCTTCACCCCACTACCATCAATCTTACTTTTTTAACCTAAATACTTTCCCTTCATCGCGTCTATACTTAAACTTTTCTTTCATGAATTTCCCACCCCAAAAAAAAATTTATCAGCATTACAATAGCAGGAACCCTACACCTCTCTTCCATTTCTCCATCAGTCTAACACCCCTCCTTACCAACAATACCTCTAAATCTTATTCATCATCAAATTATAAATATTTACAACTACACTTGGAGAACACCTAACAAACATCACACAATTCGCTCACTCTCAAGTATAATTAATTATGGTAAACCATTCACTTTTCTCTCTCAATGTTATTTTTAATTTACACAGGCTTCTACTATCTACATCCTACCTCTTTTAACAATTCATCAAAATTCACAGAAGCAACACCCTCACCACCCCCAAAACCATACACCAATATCCATCACTTAATACCCAATAGACCACCCCTATATACCCAACCAATACAGATATCTAAATACATACCGCCTGTTAGAGACAAAGTCGCATCCTGAAATCAATCCAACACACTACAATCACCACAATAACTTCTTATCTCTCTAAATCTTTACATCATTCTTCAATATTTTAATTATAATTATTTATAAAAAAAATAAATATATAATATATATATTAATTAATAAATAATAACTTAATTATTAATAAGAAATAATAAAACCTATAAATAACCTAATAATAATATATATAACCTATAATAATATATATATATATAGATGATTAAATAATATACTATTTTTAATATAAACCCTATATTATATTATATAACTGCCTATATAGAAGAGAATTAAGAATTAACATATAAATAATATAAATATATAAATTATAAACAATTCCAGTCTTTACTTTTTCTTTAATATATACTATAATATAAAATAAATAATAATACAATAAAATAAAAAACAATATGTGAATTTTTTAAAACGTGAATATAAATTATTTCAATTATATTTGCTGTAATATTTTTATTAATAAAAACACTATTATAGTAATTATAATATATGTAGGTATCGATATTAGTTATCACTATCTTATTAGCATATTATATCTTAATATTAATCGATTCTTATTATTCTTAATCATATTCTATAATATTACTCGGGTTGAACTAATCTATATTATACTATTACTCGTATATATTCCTTAGGCTGTAGTTACTTTCGAAAAAAAGTACTTATCAAGCAATTACCGCATGTATAATTACACACAATATTAATTATATTATACTAAAACTAAATGACCTCTATAATAATCTTTAACACGCTAATATATTAATAAAATCCAAAAATAAACATTACGGCATCAAAGATCGTGTAATTTATAAAAAGAACTGTGTTTCTCGATATAATTATATACTTCGCGAACAATCTATTTGAGATGGCACACAATTCCTTTGTTTCTCGCTCTTACTAGAGACCGCCATTTATCTTACGCAAGCAAGCGAATTTTGTGATTTTATAATTAAATATATAAATAAAAACTACTTATATATAATAAAAATCATTATACAACAAAAAATCTCTAGTGAAAACTTTTTTGTGCTGATTTTAGCAAAGGCGTGAGGCCAGTGATCCCAAAAACTCATTAATATATTGTACATGATAAAATTCTAAAATAGTTAAGAACGGGTAGCGCGGAACCGATGTAGTGCCTATATAAGAGAGGCCCGGTGTGACGCATCTTGTAAGTGACTTATTGTCAGTAATTCTCAATTATATCTCTATTTTACCATCTTGTTCTTAGTTTAGGTTTCATTCAGTGCGCTAGAAAAAGCCTGTGAGGTTAGACATTTTAAACAAGGTCCTATTTCTTCCTCACGGTCTTTAAACCGTAGTAGCTAACCTACGCCGCAAATTTCCGGAATTTAGCTTTTGTTTTATACTTTTTTCATTCATTAACATATGTAGGCCTTACTTGTTTATATTCAATTTACTTTTTATTTTATATATATTTGTTCTATTTATTCATTATTTATATATATTATATTTATATCTTGTTTTATCAGATTGATAATTATTATTGTGCTTAAAATATTTTTTTCTTATTACTTAGAAAACATCTGGGGTTCAAGCTACAGGCTACATTCTTGTGCTGAAAACTGCAATTATATTGTGCTCAACTGTCCTTTTGTTTTACAACCTCGCAAAAAAAGAAGTTCTGATGATCAACAAAATCATTCAGCCAGAGCTTCATTGGATAGACCCTTGGTATTAGTTGACCCTTTAATTGCATTCGTGTAATCCTTAACATTTGGATTCTTCAACCTAGGATTCGTTGCTATTTGATGTTTGTTGTAGCTTTTACGCTTCTGCTTTTTTCTTTTGCTGGGCCTCGATCTGTTTCTCTTCCTCCATCTTTCTAAGTAAGATTATGAGCAATTGATTATTCATTTTTAATGAAGTCCTTTTGATATGGGTACCTTGTTGGACTTCATAAACCAAATTGCTTGTAGACCATCTTTGCGAATAGCAGTGTAAATTGCAGCTAAAATCTAGATGCGTACTGAGAAAGTGTTTTGTACTGTAATTCTGTAAGTGTACATGTGAATGTTCTAGTGATGAAAAGCAAGCCGTCAACTGAATCAGTCATTTTCCATGCCGTAGTGAAGTGATTGAGGAGAGCTTTAATAAAGACAGACTCATCAATCATGCGAGGCTACTTTACGTTTGGATTAAAGAGTTTCAGGGATAAATAATCTTACTCCTAAATAACTGATATTTTTTGTTTTTTTTTTCCTTTAACTTCAACAAACATCTAAAGTTGAAAAAAGTAAATAAATAAGTAGGTGAATAAGTTATAGGATATATTATCTTCAAATGCTAGCATCAATTTCCTTACATGCACTCCCTCCTCCAGCGGTATAATGATAATACATTCATTTACAGTGATAGAGATCGGTTCAACGCTATGGACAGGTATCAAGGCTCTAATATCTCCTCTCCTCTGTCGTACCTCAACGTACGAATCCATAGCTAATAGCTTTCTTGGGCTTACTGGATTTCGCGGCTTTGGTTGGCCGCTTTCTGTCACCAACGGACCATAGGTAAGACCTATTATTAGAACTACCTTCTTATTGGAGAGATTGATGAATCCTTCTTGAGTTCAGAGTAAGAATCACAAGACTTCTTTCAATCACAAAAGCGAACGGTGCATTGTTGAACTTTATCCTAACGTCAGCTTAAAGGCTTCTCTCTAGCTTTCAGCCCCAATCCGGAAAAGTTGGACTGAACGCTGCTCCTTTATCGTAAATTAGTCTGGCATGTCTTATCGAGGCATGTTATAAGAGGGCATCTACATCTTGGTCTCTGGCGGACTGATTTAGTGTATGGTTCTCTATCTTTCTTTCGTCTTCTCCGGTGTGTGACTTTTTACATTCCTCTTCTACAGCCGACCCGACTTGCTTTATCTTACCCGCTATGTAGGCGCTGTGCTTCGTTCGTTGATGAGACCAACTCCTTCTCGTCCACCACGAAAGGCTTGCATTCCTATATCCTAGGACCTCTTTCCTGCACTCCATGTCTTTGTTCGAAAATATAAACATGGGGGGGTTGGGGTGTGGGGGGAGGGGCGGGGGGGGCGACTCCCGCCGCACCGCTCTCCACCTAAGTTACAGCATTCAGACTCTTTTTCTCCAGTAAGATACTTTAGGCATGTAGGAATATTTACATATCACGAATACAAGGCGCTTCCCACACGCACAGAGTTTCTCAATCGACCGCCTGTACGCCTGCTTTCTTCGTGGATGTCTGCTGAATCCTTCTTCCTGTTTCTTCGACGCTCCTCGCGTTACCGTATTTGTTTCATTTCTGCCTCCCTTCTGAACGCGTTCTGTTGATACGTTTCATTTATCTCCTCCGCATTCTCTTCTCCTCTCTTCTATTTTATTCTCTCTCCTCCTCCTCCTGCTCTTCCTTTTCCTCCTGATTCTCTTCCTTATCCTCCTCCTTCCTCTCCTCAGCCACCAGCACCAATACAGAACGCCGGCTCAGACTACAACGCGCTCAGAAGTTTATACCGCACCAGGAGGTTGTTCATTAGCACAGCACCAGGATTTCATTCACCTCCAGTTCCATCTCGGGCTCCTTACGACTTATTGCAGCGTTCCGGACATCGCCGATACACCGCTCGCAAGCAGGCGCAATCTGTGCCAGACTACCATCCCAAGCTCCTACTAGACTATCGAGCAGAGGGTAGGCATTCTTCGCATGCCGGAGCGCTCTATTTGGATTAGGGTATCGTGCTTTTAGCACTGCAGGGGAGTTACCCCGTGCGTGATGGAGTCACTGAAATGACCTCCTTTATTAATTAGCCGCTATATTAATAAAACAAATAATAATACCGACCCTATAAACACGCAATACTTAATTAAACAAAATAAAATTAGACACTGAAATTATTAAACTGGTTTCCAAAAACTTATTCGAAAAATTATTTGAGATGGCCAATACTTTGTTTTCGCTCCTCTGACACACCATTTATCTTACGCAAGCAAGCGGATTTTTGTAATCTCATTCAATTTTGAATTATTTATTATAAATAAAACATTATAACAATCTCTCTATAGAAAACTTTTTGTGCTGTTTTATGCGGTTTTTACTTTCGCAAATATTAATATATTATGTATAAATTAAAATACCACTTAGTAGGCGATGTTAGGCCATAGGCCCGGCACCCCAGGTAGTTGAAGTGCTATATATGTAAAGTAATGTTCATTATGATTTTTTCACTGACATCTGTTTCTTTCTTAGTTTCTCTACATGGATAGAGTGCCTTGGGTAGACATTATAATCCAAGGTGAAAACTCACTCCTAATTCTTTCCGTGTCAGAGTGGCTTTGCCTAGTAGCCGAACCTAGGGCAATATTTTCCGAATATTACTTTTGTATAATACTTTTACAAATGCAAGTAGGCCGATGTAAGGCTCCTATACTTGTATATTCAAATTTACTTTTATTTTAATATTCTGCTCATATATTACATATTTATTAAATTATTATATCTTGTATTTATCGATTTTATTACTCGTACTTGCTATTATTTTTCTATTACCCAAGAGATATCTGTGCGTTCAACGTATCAGGGTTACATGTCTTGTCAATAACTGCAATTATATATTTATGCTCAACTTGCTCCCTTTGTTTCTTTAACACCTCAAAAAAGAAGTTTCTTGTATTAATCAACAATCCATAATCAGCAGAGCTTCAATATAGCATATATGATATTATTCGTCTTTTCAAGCTATAAACAATAAAACAAAACACTTTCTTATATATATTATATATAATATATTTATAGTATATAGTGATATATAAATATATATATATTTATATATTATTATATATATATAATATATAAATATATGATAGAATAATATTAATAATAATAAAATAATAACATACTAATATATAATAATAATATATATTAAAAAATATAATAAAAAATTAAATAAATTAATTATAATTTTTAAGTATGAAAATATTTATATTTCCTAATACACTCAATAAACAAATTTCCCCATAGGTTCCTACAGTTCCTTTATTCCCCCTTGACTCTAGATATATTAGTGGTTACTATTACTGACTTCTCCTCTCCATTCCAGATAACCAAAACACAATAAACCTCATAACCACTTCCATAACCCACACAATCACACACATCATCACCACACAACTGCCCCGAACACACACAATCAAGCCACACACACAACCCATCCAAACATCACCCAACACCAACAACACCTAAACCAACAACCACAACAACAACACCACGACCAACCCAACCCCAAACACACCACACAACCCACCACACCAACCCACCCACCACTCACACCACGCCATCCCACCACAGCAACCCGCCACTACTCCCCACCACAGCCACCTCGTGCCCACACCACGTCCTGAAAACCATCCGGAACTATACCACCCCATCATCAACGCTTTCGCTCACCCTGCACCTTCTAAAAATTCATTCAACATCACCCATCTCGCCCTCCACATTCAATTGAATTAGCTTTCACCAGACAACATCCATACCACAACATCCACCCTACCTATACCTTATATCACTAACATACATACAGTCTTGGCCATAATATTAGTTCTAATATAATACTATACACTACCTATAATCAACACACATAATCACCCTTTATATAATATCAAACATATAATATCATATACCTATTATTATAAAACTATAATCTACATATATATTGTACCGATTTATCATTAGTATCGGATAACGGTAATAGGGCAACATGTTACTCCGAGCCGACATTTTTTGGAAACGGCCAAGGTATCAGCACTGACGTTACATATGGGCGATACTCTACTTACTCTTTATATGGACTGTGAAGACAAATCTATGAGCAAACTTTTTAAGAGCTTCTAACTAACCAGCTATGGTTAACACAAAATAATTTTTCCTATATTTATTTCTTTTAATGAAATCTTATATGTTTTTTTGACGCTTGAACACAGAACAAGATCTTCATTTCTTCTTCTATCACGATACGTATAGAGTTAATGCATATTAAGTTTTGGGTGCATTCTTTATCAAGATTTCGTGAGACTTGAGCTTCCACCTGTACCTGTGGTACTATTAGACAGTTGTGTTATTATTTGAGGTGTGTTTAAAATTACGAACAGAAAGCTTAAAGAGAACCCAGACTTTTCTTACAGTGTATTAACATACATAACTAATATCATACCAATACACCCCCTCAAAAATATAAGTCTCAAATACAATGCTTTAAATTTATATGGCCAATAACATGCTTAACTTTTAGAGACTTATAAACGTGCTTTGTTGATGGTTCTTTTCACTCCTATGTTAATTGATTTGGTGGTATACTCTTCTAACTTTACATCCCAAAAACCACACTGCTCAATCATTCAATCAACCCCATCCCATATTTTCAAGCTAAACGATCACGTGACAAGGATCATCGCCTTCCCATATGTCTGAACTATCCTTGCGTGGAAAATCTATTCACCCATGCTCTTCACCTTACATCCCTAAAAATGCTACTCAAAAAATGCCACCAAATGAGTGCTCCATGTAAATAACACGCCAACCTTAATAAAACTCACCGCACAAGCCATTTTTTTTCACCCAACCACTAATACACAACATCTAAGAGCCATTTTTTATCAAAGACTTTTGTAAATTTGGATCTTTACCAACTTTAAACTCACAAATCCCTCGCAACCACATCAAATAGCACAAACGCCGCTATTTTCAATTATGCTAGTTTTTCCTTCAATTTCAAGGATTTCAGCATATTTAAGCATGTTTCAATTGAGCTTAATCATTTTCAACAGAACCAAGAAAGAAGAAACCTGCTACTATATATAAGCTAATATATACGTGATAGACTACTTAAAGTTGAATTGTTTAAGTTTATATATACGTAATATAATAGTTACCTATGTTATTATAATTATTATGTATTATTTTATTTTACTTGTATATGTAATATATATTTTACAGATATAAAACATTTAATATAATTAACACAGATAATTAATACACAAATAACAATATACTACAGATTTCTGTATACCCCACCGACAGATAAAATATCCCCTGCATATAGATTGGAATTGGTAGTAAAGCATTGTGGATTAAAAGGTTTTCTTTACTTCTTTATAATATACATACTTCTTAGTATATACAGATGATATATATACACACCATTCATTCTAAATCCTAAACCTAACTATCAACAGAACAATAATAAAGTGAATTAACATTTTAGTAAGTTCATAAATCAAATAGTTTTACACCAAAAAAAAGTAATGGTAATTATACCTATATATATATTAAATATAAATAATATATATGATAACATCAGATATGTGCAATTTCATAAATCCAACAAATACTATAGAGTATATATATTTATATTATATATATATATATAATACATACTTAATATATTACCACTATAATATATATATATATATAGTAGAATATATATATTTATATATATTATATATCAATTTTCCTTGTGGTCCCCCCCTGATTGTAACACCCCTTCAATAGGGGGATTAAAGCACTGTTAAAAGGTATGTCTCTTATACCTTAATATACTTACTATATTGATATATATATATTTACATATATTACTATATATAGTTCAATATAGTATATTATCAATTCTAATATTATAGGCTAAATATATATTTATATATACACTTTATAGGCTAATATATTTATATATTATATATATATAGATATATATCCCAAGTTATATATATATATATATATATATATATATAAGATATAACAGTATAAAATAAAGAGTTTCGAGCTCTACTTATTATATATAATAGTAATTTATATATATAATTATATGAGTATATAAGTGACATTGATATTTTTTTTCTATTTATAATTTATTATAATTTTATTTCACAAACTCTCCTCAAAGATTTTTTTTCATCTTTACTAATGATATCCTTAAATTGAGTTACAAAATATTATATTTACTACTATCTTTACCATTATCATTATAATTATATACCAGCATATACCTATATATATATAGTAGAATATTATATAGATACTACTCTATATATATACTTATCGTGTTATATGAGTATATAATGTAAAGATAATTTTATCTAAATATATATAAAGAAAAAATATAATAAATATATATGTATATGGAAATTCTTATACCTAGTTGGTTTGTTATATCTTTATGGATAAATTAAAAAATTTAAAATAGAGCCAATAATTACTATGAGTGCAACAATTTTATAATGATAAATATAGTATATATTATAATATACTACTATATTTGATGTAAATGTCTCTTATACAGTATATTATATATATAATATATATATAATTATATATATCAAGACAGTTAACTTGAATTTTTATTTTCTAATATATAATCATTATATAATAACTATATAATGATATATAAGTTATATATATATATAATGATATTATATATATAATATATATATATATATATATATAATATAATATATATATATATTATATATTATATATAAGTTAGCTGTCTACAGTTATATTTGTAGATAACATACGTTGGTATCTTTACTTAGCTATGTACATAGACTTTTCATGATATATACAACTCTGCAATTTAACTTACAGAGAAGGCGCGCTGACAATTTAGCATTTGTTGAAGGCGAGTACCTAGAGGTAGTTTTACATATATGAGGAACTAGGCTCTGGATGAGAATAATATTTGGGTATGGAAGAGATTGGTCCCTTTCTTTACCTTTTACACTAAATAATTTTGTAATGTCCAACCATGCAGAAGTAGCAATTAATAAGCATTAATGTTAAGTCTCATAGTGATTCGTTGGCTCTCGGCATATTCTGGGAAAAATAGCCAAAGGCATTGCTTTCTTTGTTCCTCTTAGCGCATCATTCTAGGGCGTTTGGCTTATAATTTACCACAGCATTCACCAGTATTAATGAGGGTTGCCCGCAGCTGCTTATCTTAGCAACACCAATAGGCCATACCAAAATAGAGCTTTACGCTATCCAATACTTGGTTCCACGTCACAATTTGGTTAGAAATGTGCTTAGAGACTGGATACCATTAATATCTTTAACACACTATATTGCAAAATAATTTCTGGAGAACGTTTTTACTGCTGTCTACTTGAACAAATTTTTATGAATGGTGTATCATTGTTGTATTACTACTAACACTCAGTTTCTGAAAAATTTAAAAGATATTAATTTGGTACCTCACTTCAATTATATCATTGGCACTAGAGTAAATGCAGTTAAACCAATGGGTCAGTATTAATATTAATCATATAGATAAAGAAAATATATATAATGAGTGCGTTCTTCCTGTCCTAAAAGCAGGTAGGGAAATTAGGCGTATATATTATTATTATTATCAGTTTCTTTCAGCTTAGCTATGGCTCTGACCCCAATATATAATAAATAAAATTCTTAGTAACATTTAAAAAATTGAGGTTTAACGTGCTCTCGTGCAGGTGCCAGGAACTCGGACCCTACCAAAATGAGAAGATTCAATATTTATTTTTATGCTAGTTACGATATTGCTTTTAAAACGGTCATGAATTCTCTTCTCCCTCCGCTTGCCTTCTGCTACGTATTACATCTCTCTTCTCTGCTCTCATGTGACTCTCTCTACGCAGTATACTTCTTGGAACCCGTGTAAACTTATAAAAACTGTATATCATAAAAAACATTATAGAAATGGTGAGTATGTTGACAAACAAAAAAATAATTTTTGCTGTTACAATGTGTAATAAACTATAAATTAAAAATTTAGATATTTATAAAATAAAGTTCTTAAAGGAATTCTCTAAAGCTTTTTTGCTGAACACGCCCACAAGAGACCTGGTGTGCTCATACAATTCACAAACGATGAAACGACTTCTATGAAATGTATTTTTATACAATATTCAACTCAAACGAGGTAGCTGCTCCAACTTATCCTATGATCTAAGATAAAAATACGATACACAGAAGTGGATAATGCTATGTTCTTAATCACCAGTAAACCCCTCTTATGGCAACATGACATAACTTACTATGTACTTATAGATTGGTTAGCATTTATTCAGCGAGTATATATATCCTTACTGCAAGATGAAGAGGATTTATTGGATATGTTTAGACTTTAATTTAGATATTCACCATGGTAAAGTACCGGTAATATGAATTTGGATCTATTACCTCTAATTTCAACCTTCATGTGAAGATCACCTCACCAAGAACCTACATCAGTAAAAAACTGAAAAGAGTAATAGTCATCAATAGAGCAAATAAGTAATTGTCAAATAATATATGCAATCTGTGAAAGAGGAGATAGAGGCTCTACGAATACACATGGAGATGCTGCTACAGTGAATGAAGAATATAATTTTTTTATTTTCGTAGTGGCAATGAACATGGGCCCAATGGTTTTCAGATTTATTAGTGTCAGTGATGCAGTCTTAATTAAATTTATCAGTCCCATTCACTTCATCAGTCTTAAGATCAGTCGGACAACGAGCGTATATTTTTAGTGTAGGTTGTGAATGTTAAATAAAACAGCCCCTCATAAAAGTGAACAGGCTTCTGTCGCATAACTTTATTGAAAGCTATAATGTTTTTTGCATCAAAAATATTTTGGAGCTAAACTTTTTTTATCAGAGGTATTTTATGAGTAGATGTGAATTGGTATTATCTATATCTTTATCTTTATAAAGGGTATAATATATATCTTTTATTGTTTATGTCCTCCTCTCATGTGTGCGTGTATTAATATTATGTGCTTTTTTTTTTATTTTGTCCTATTTCTAGCTGTAGGCTCAATCTTTCTCGTTTCTTTTTCTTATTTATTTTGTATTTTTTTTTTTTTCTCATACATGTATGCATAAGTTTATAAGAACTTTCTTTTTCATTGTAAAATGTAATCATGTTAAAAACATAAAAGCTAGCTGGTGCTGTACCTTTGTTAATACTTGGTGGAAAATGGAAATGGAATATTTTTTGAATAAACACAAACATAAAAGTTATTAAATATTGATATAATATTACATTTATATTCCTTTTAAAATAATAGATATTTTACATTATATAAAAATAATAAAATATACTTGAGCCTCATACAACCATCTTATTGATATACATTATAATGCGACTAGATAAGTGTTGGTTACAGGCGGAATGTCAATCCTTGAGTTGACTACTGACAGAGTTTACAGTACACAAAATGTTCTTTTATCTTAATACTGTGTATTTATATATATTAATTAAATAGTGATTACATATCAGTAAGAGGCCGGGCCTCATCTAAAAAAATAAATAAGCGAAAGCTATCTGGTTAATCGGCTCCCTTTATTACCTCCTCTGGCTTTCCTTCTTTCTCTCTCTTCTCTCTTCTCTCATCTCTTCCTTCAACACTTATGAGTCTTTCATTGTCCGTTACTCACTTCATATCTCTATACTCATCATCTGCTCTTCATCTACTCGATCTCTCTACGTATCTTCTCTAACTACCTAAAAAAAAATCTCTTCCTCTCCGTAAGTAATTGATTAGATTTACCTCCTCTATCTCTCTCTCCACCTCTCCTCTCTATTCTCCAGTCTTCTTTCACCTACTCTCGTTCATCTCTACATCAACGACCAATTCATTTAAATTTAAGCTAAATTCTCATCGTCGAATTTATTAACATTTAAATCTTGAATAATTTTTAAAATCACTTCATGTCTCTCTCTCTCTCTTATAACAGTATATTAATTGTCTCTCATACATGCCTCTTCTCTCCTCATCTCTCTCATACTCCTCTTGCTCTTCTCTTGCTCTCTCTCTTCCCATCTCATCAGTCCTCTCCTCTCCATCGTCTCTCTCTCTCTGTCTGCTTCTTGTTAAATCTAATACTCTCTCTCTCTCTCTATCTCTCTCCTCCTCTCTCTCTCTCTCTCTCTCTCTCTCTCTCTTCTCCTCTCTCTTCTCTCTCATCCCTCCTCTCTCCTCTCTCATCTTTCTCTCTCCTCTCACATACTCTCTCATACTCTCTCTCATACACTGCTCTCTTTCTCGTTCTCTTACTCAAGTATCTTAGAGGGTTGAGACCCAATATTTCTACTCCATCTCTCTCTCTCTCTCTCTATACTATCTCTCTCTCTCATAATTTCATAATCTAATAATCTCATAAAAAAACAAAAAAAACCATTAGTTTAATACAGATGAAAAATAATAAATATATTAACATATATTGAAGATTATTTTTCTTTTATTTATTTTTTAAAATAAAAAAAACGTTTATATTATTATAGCCAAAACAGTATCACTATATAATTATTAATGACTATTAATATATATTTAAAAAAATAGTGTAATAATTAAATATATTATATATAGTGAGAATTTTATGATTATAATATATCATATTAATAATATATATATTAAGTATAATATTTATTATATATTAATAATATACTATCTAAATTATTCAAATGTTTATA
>JABUQX010052563.1:15000-25322 GCA_015478945.1 Trachelipus rathkii | reverse complement strand
CTATATTAATATATATATATATATAATATATATAATATATATTATATATATATATATATATATATATTATATATATATTAGAGCGAGAGAGAGAGGCGAGATGAGAGAGGAGCACGAGTGGTATATGTTGCTGGGGTCGCCGCTAATAATAATATATATATTATATATGTTATAAATATATATATATAATATAAATATATTTATATATATATTATATATATATATATAATATATATATATATATATATATATATTATATATCATATATATATATATATAGATATATTACTATATATATAGTTATATAATATATATAATATATATGAATATAATATATATATATAATAATATATAAATTTATATATATAATATATTTATATATATATATATGTATAAAAAGTATATTTACATATATACATAATATAAACAAACAATAGAATAATATATATAATTTTAATTTAAAAATAAAGATATATATATAATATTATTATATATATATATATATTATAATATATATAAATATATATATATAATATAATAAGATATATATAATATATATATATATATATACTATATATATATTTATATATTAAAAAAAAAAAAAAAATATAATAATAAAAAATAATAATAAAAAAAAATAAATAAAAAAAAAAATATAATAGATGAAACATAATAGAGAGAGGAAATAAGCAACTAGACAATCAAGAAAGTTATAATACAAAGAGAGAAAATGAAATAGACAAATAAGATATATTTACACAAATATAATTAGAAACCAAACAAAAATAGAAATAAATTACCATAGAACAAATAAAAAGAAAAAAAAGAAAATCAAAAAATGTAATTTCATGAAACGTTCATATATCTTTTGCTGTAACGTGAAAAATACCATTTGCATCAATATCAAAAATTACTTCAATTTCATGAACGCTTGGTGCTGTAATTCCATTAAATTAATAACACTTTAAAAATAAATTCTACTAATCAAGAATCATATAAAATAAAACCTAGAATATTTAAATTAGAAAACTCAATACACATAAAAATGTCTATAATAAAGACATAAATAGAAAAAAAAAAATAAAAGAAAAGATTATAATCAAAATGATACACTTAAATTTCAATTCTCAAAGATAGAAATACAAAAAAGTATAAGAAAGAAAATATTACTCCAAAAAAAATCTCTAAAAGAACCACATCCATTATTAAAACATACAACCCAAAAAAAAAACAAATACCAAGAGAAAAAAAAAAAAAAAAAGTTTACGTACATTTCAAACTCTCTTAGGAATACTCGACAGAAAAAATATTTTGATTATTGAAGGTATTGCTTTCTATTCCCAACAATAATATCAATTTTGATTGAGGATAAGAATTTTTGTATATATAAACTCTACTCTCACTTAACTGATGATCAAGCTTCTTCATATATTGTCCTTTTAACTTAACCCCTTAATATCGTTCTATATATATATATATATAATATATATATAGGATATATAATATATATATATATATATAATATAATATATATATATATATATATATTAATATAATATATATATATATATATAGACAGGAACGAAAGAGCTTGAAAGTTCTGTGGAGTGGCTTAAAAAGAAATCTGAAGAAGAAAATTTGGAAAGCGTTCATTCAGAATATTTTAAAGCTCCTCTTTGGGTTAGGTAAGTCAACAACACACTAAAATTCACTTAATAATATAATAATAATAATAATAATAATTAATATATAATAATAATAATAATAATTAAAAATAAATAATAATAAAATATAATAAATAATAATAATAATAATAATAATTAATAATAATAATAATAATAATCAAAAAGGGGCCTCAGAGTTAGCAGTTTTGAAATTCTAAAGGTTCGTGAAAATGTTATTGAGAAAAGTAAATAAAATTTTGCGTTTTGTTGCTAGGAACAAGGAATCGTTGCATCTTGTTCAACCTCGAAGGCAAAAAATGAGTCTTCTTGGGCTTGGGTCTTCTGTTGGGACGCCAAATGATGATATTAAGCAAAAAAAAGAAAAAAAAGAGCATATATGTATAATAGATAAAAACTTTAAGCAATTGAAAGATAATCCAAATAAGGTATTGTTTTATTATTACTGTTAGTGTGTTTTTGAAAATATTAAATATTTTTAAATATAAATATAAAAAGAAAAATAAATAAATGAAAATTGAGATGGTTAATATCACTATAAATAATATATTCTTTAAAGACAGTAAAATAAATTAGCAACAAATAAAATTGCAAATTGTGCTAATGTCTCTTTTTTTTATATAATAATAAATAATAAAAAAAAAAGACTGAAACGAAAACATTGATCCTTCTTAATTTTATGTGAATGAGAACCAATCTTTAAAATCTTTCTATTTCATATATAAAAATATATAACTTTAGAGGTAAGTGATGGTAATCTGATGTGCAACTAATTTCTCCTAAAGCTTTTGTTGATAAAGCAATCCTCAGCGAATTTAACTTTCTTTAAACTAGACGCCTTAATTGGAAAGATATTATAAAACTCTTGGCTGTTACGAATTAATTAGCATCTTTGTTTCTTTAGAATATTGTTTTCTAATTCATGCTTAGGCTAAAGGCAAAATAGTGGTCTACAACCCATCATGGACCACCTACTCTGAAATGGTCGCATATAGAGTTCATGGAGCATCAAAGGCTGCAAAGGTTGGGGCAGTGGCATCTTTGGTCAGTTCCGTGACGCCGTTTAGTATTTACTCTCCTCACACTGGCTGGCAAAAGTACGAGAGAGATACACACAAAATTCCAACAGCATCTATTACAAAAGAAGATGCAGAAATGCTTCAGAGATTTCAAGACAGAGGTAAAGACATTGTAAATGCACACACACACACTCATATATATATAATATATATAATATATATATATATATATATATATATATATATATATATATATATATATATATAATTTTATAATAAATATATATATATATATATAAATATAATAAATATATTATAATATATATAATATATATATATATATATATGATATATATATATATATAATATATATATAAATATTATATATATAGTATAATATATAACTTATCATCAGCTGCCCCTTGTTCCCCAGAATTAGGATAGTGTGGCAAAGCATGCACCAGAAGAAATCGATTCTTGCAGGAGCATCTAGGGCATAAATAAGTGTAGCGACCCCAACCCAGCTACCATTGACCATTCATAGCCCCTACGACACGAAATCGTACGTTGTGAAATGCTTCCTCCCGCACGCAGAGATAGACTAGATATAATAATATATAATATATATAATATATATAATATAATATAATAATATATATATAATATTATATATAATATAATATTAGATCATATATAATAATATACTCGTCAAAATAACGAACACAAGGGTACGTGGCGAAGGAAGGGTAGAAAAGGGTGAAGAACGCGAAGACACTTAATTGGACAATGACAATAACATGGTGATTCCTCTCCAGAACCGTAGGTTGATAGAGTTTGAGGCCAAGGTGCAGCCAAAAGGTCCGCAGAGTTCGAGGCTCGGCGCTGAAAACACCACAATGTGGTATTTGACGACGACAGCAACGGGGGCTGTTGGCTGTCTCAATACCTGTAGACTCTCTCGGCACGGAGACTGCCTGACACCGTCCTGTCATGCTCGATAAGTGGGCGAATGTCCTGGACAGTGATTGATTCCAAACGTCGTGCAGTCGCCAGTCGAAATCCGGGAGGCCGTGGAGGGGTGCAGCGTCGAATCCGAACCTTCAGGAAATTCCACAATGTTACGGAGGTGAGGTCGGACATATGCTGGCCACTCCAACGCCGTAACTTTGAACCACCCTAAGGTAGTCGTTCCCACATTGGGCCTTGTTCTTGGCATGATGCATTAGGATGAAAGAGTCACCGATGTAGGGGGCATATGGCACAACATATGGTTCGGGATGTCTGTGATATACCTTACGGCTTTAAGAGTGGCCTCCATCAAAGATGTGCAACTCCGTAGGGCCCGATAAAGAGAATGCCTCCCAGACCATAACCGACCCACCTCCAAAACGGTGGCCCCTGCAGCCCATGCATTGCGCGAACTCTCCGTCCGGTCGTCGTTATTTACTCTAACACGCCTGTCCGAGGCTACAGAGACACTCTCGACTCGTCCGTAGAGAGCACCTTCCCAATCGCGACCTCCAATGGAATGTGTTCTCGGCAAATGCAGTCGCGCCCCTTCGATGTCCGGGTGTAGTGGGGACCTATGACAGGCCTCGCCGTAATTATTGTTCGCAAGGCTCGACCACTGTATTGTCCACTCACCCTGGTGCCGTGTACCTCGGCCAGCTGTATCTGCCGTGCCGTTGTGTGGCACTCTCGTAATGCACGCAGACGAATAAATCGTCTTCCATTGGTGTCGTGGCCCCGCCCCCCCTGGCCACCTGCCTCGCCGCGACAGTGTCAGAGTTTCCTCGACATTGCGCCACCCGTCAAATTCGTTGATGTTCGCTACACGAACTTCGACCAATGCCGTACCCATGTCCTTCGCTGGAGTGTTGTTATTTGCACGCACTGATCTCGACAGTTGACCCACTATCCTCTCCATGTTTACTGAGTCGCTTCATACGAGATCCTCCTCGATAACCCCCGACATAAACCTACCCCCCCCTCTCCAGTCTAGTTACGGGTTATGTTTTCTAAATTATCGCGGTGATGGGCCCATCTGCAAGCGAATTCCTGCTGGGTGATTACATAGTTTCACTGATGCTGTCGTCTGTGGTGTGGGGTTTCATGGGGTTAGGGCCTTCCCGTTCCTGCGAGTGACTTTTTAAATGGTTTTAAAAGTCGTGTAATTTATATATATATATAGAGTAATATAATAAAATATAGATATATAAATTATATAATATATAATAATATATATAAATATACTATATATAATATATATATTATATACTATTATATATATATTAATATTATATATATATAATTTTATATATATATATAATAATATATATATATATAATATATTATATATACTATATTGATTATAATATATATATATACTATAATATATAATATTTAATATATATATTATATTATAATAGCTATATATATATAAACTTTTATATATATATATATATATATATATTAATATATATATATATTTAATATATAATATATAATATATAATAATAAATTATATAATTAATATAATATATATTATAATAATATATATATATATAATAAATAATATATAATATATATTATATATATATATATATATATAATATATAAATATATATATATATATATATTATATATAATATATATATATATAGTATATATACATATATATATATATATATATATTTATATATTATAATATATATATATATAGTATATAATATATATATATTAATTAATATATATATATATTATATATATATATATATAATATATATAATATATATATATAATATATATATATAGTATAATATATATAATATATATATATATAATATATAATATATATATAATATATATGATATATATATAATAAGCCTATATAATATATATATAAATATATATAAATATATATTATATATATATATATATAATATATAATATATAAGATATATACTATATATATTAAATATATATTATTATATATATATATATATATATATTATATATATATATAATATATATATATATATATATATTATATATATATATATATTAATACTATATATATATCATATAAATTATATATATCATATAATATTATATATATATATTATATATATTAATAATAATATATATAATATTATATATATAGTAATATATATATATATAATATATATATATATGAGAATATGATTTGAAGGTCAAGAATGAGTACTCATCCTAAATGGATTCATTGACCGAAGTGTTTATTCCTTACTAAAGCCTTTTTAATATTTAATCAAGGAACGAACCACTTGAAAGCACAATTTCACTCACTTCATTTATGTTGCACATTTTATTGCCAGGTTAAGAACTTTTATTATTATTTTTTAATCATGATTGTTATTATTATTATTATTATATAATTATTATATTATATATTATTATTATATTATTATTATTATTATTATTATTATTATTATTATATATTATTCTTATTATTATTATATATTATTATATTTATATATTATTATATATTATTTATTATTATTTATTATTAATTATTATTATTTTATTATTATTATTATTATTATTATTTATTATTAATTATTATCATTATATCATTATTATTATATCATTATTTTATTATTATTAGTAATTTATTATTATTATTATTATTATTTTATTATTATTATTATTATTAATTATTATTATCTATTATTATTATTATTATTATTATTATTATTATTATTATTATTATTATTATTATTATTATTATTATTATTATTATTATTATTATTATTATTATTATTATTATTATTATTATTATTATTATTATTATTATTATTATTATATTATTATTATTATTATTATATTATATTATGTATATATTATATTATTATTATTTTATTATTATTATTATATATATTATTATATATTATTATTATTATTATTATGATTATTATATATTATAATTATTACTTATTATTATATTATTATTATCACTGTCAACCAAACCATTTTTCTGCATAAATGTCCCAACGTTTAAATTTATTCGCGTGCGATTTCAAATCTGTCATCGTCTTTATTTGTACTAATCACATCAAGGTTGAGATATCACATATAGCAGTTTCAATAAACAGCAAATTTTGATGACTACAGACAAGAATAAGGTAAGATAATACTGAAAACATACATTAATGATCCGCTAGCACAAAATTGTGATGAGCTGAATGCATTAAATGCGTGAGGACATGATTATTACCATTTAGAAAGTGACATGTTAAATGAAGGAAAATTGTACAAAAGAATGTAAATTAACAATAGTGATATTACATTTGCATAAACGACCTCTTCTTTGACGACCCAAATTACATCTTGGGAATATCTCTCATCAATGACCAGCAGTAATCTGCCATCATGTTGGGTCCCATCGGCCTTGGTAGAGTCTCCATAACTTTAATGTCTTGATGAAAGCGTTCACTTTGCTCTTCGCTCACGTGACCCAAGTTCTCTGGAAAGTCTTCCAATAACTAAGCAAGTAGTGGAACTTTGATGCTCATTCTACATCCAAGTGCTGGAAACTCAAAGCGCTCCTGCCACAATCTCTCGTAGTTGCCGCTTCCTGTTCCCAAGGAATTCCACCACATCAGAAGAATGCATTCCAAGCCTCTTAACTTTGCCCCAGTCAGTTCGTTGTAACAAAGTATGATCTGAAGTTTTCTTATTTGAGGCCATCAAATATTCCTGCGCCTCTTTTTCTCGGCACTGAAAACTGGATAAGATTGAAAAAAAATATCTAAAGCAGTCTCCAGGATATCAAGAGCTTTACGAATTGCTTCATTATGCCCAAATTTTATGCGCAGTGGAAATACAGTTTTTATTCCTATCAACTAGAGAGGCTCATTCTTGATGTTTTTGTCACCAGGCGTCACTGATTCTTGGTGGCCAAGTCTTTGTCACCCAGTGTTCTAATGTATCCCTACTGTCCCAGTAGCAGAAACAAGGGTATTTGGTGTAATCTCCTTGCTGCCCCAGCCAGAATAATTATTTAAAATCCCACAAATTAACCATCCATGAGATGGTATTGCAAAATCTATCAGAATTTCTTGATGTTTGCATACCCTCTTTCATTTGATACAGAGTGTCCATTGGATTGAATCATATAGCGTAATATTCTGCGTGCAGTAACACACATTTCAAAATTCTTTTACTACTGTCAAAAAAAATCCTCCATTCACTTGAATCATTAGCGCAGTTCCCACATGAGAAGAATTCTTCAACATCATTCAGCCGATAACAAACAAGTTAACCTATCTAATGGAATACTTTCGAGGCTGCTTCTCTGTTACGAATAAAAGGACACTACGTGCCAGGTCTGAGTATTCCTTACTCTTTCAGTTGGAGGCCAACACATTCAGAGACTGCTTGGCAAATACAAATCTTAGCCAGATTCATTCCAGTTCCAAGCATGACTAAACATAGCAGTTTTATCAGAATCTGCATCAATGGCGTAATTCCGGTTCAGAGCATTCATCCTCTGATTGTAGAGAAGGTAAATGATATTTTCAACATCAATCCCCGGTAGCTCACTAAATACAGGCACAGTTATTTCCTCACAGTGTTCAACTGCTTCGGCAGCATGGCATATCTGATATTTGTAAATGATGTTGTTGTCTTATTTGAAAACATTTACATTGAACAGGCAGAAGTAGCAGTTCTCTTAATTGTTTGTAGTTTCTCCAAACCATTTTCACACCAAATTTCAGCCTTAAGCACGTTCTTTTCCTTTAGACCATCATCCCAAAATTTAAGGAGGGTTTTTGCACACTTTGTGAGGAGTGTAATATTTGTCGTTCTCTCTCAGATGTTATTGTCAAAACTTGGCAAGGATACACCCCCCCCACCCCCCACCCCATCTGACAAAGGCATTAATGTGAGCTTTGATCTGTAAAGAAAAACTCCCACAGGATGTAGAAGAAGTATATTTGTCCAACTACAGCATCTCCTTCTTTCGAATGTTGTAGCCATTGGATCACACCTGCAAATGAAAAAATACATAAATTTGATATTACAGTAAGAATGATTGTAATAGTATTAATGCAAAAAAGTTTTTTTTTTTGCCAGACCAGATATATATATATATATATATATATAATATATATATTATATATATATATATATATACATATTTAAATGTTTTTATATTTTTTTATATATTAAATAATTATATATATATATATAATATATATATATAATATATATTATATATATATACATATTAATATATATATATATATATATATCTATATATATATATATAATATACGTAATATCATATAAGATCCAAGTATATAATTATTAGATACACGTATATCCTTATATACATAGATCCACGTAAATATTCATAAGTATATATATATAATATTATATATACATATATATATATATAATATATACTTATATTATATATAATATTTATCATAGTATATATATATATATATTATATATATATATATATATATATATATATATATATAATTATATATATAAGCATCAAAAAAACAAATAGAAGAATCAGAAGAGTGGAAAAGAAGGTTACTAAAAGTATTTATAACTAAAGATGAAAGTTTAGAAGTTTCATCTAACTAAACAAAGTAGGAATCTGAATGAGTTTATGGCCAAGTTTATGGACTGTATGATTTATGATATAGAAAATACTCGAGAAAATTACAAAATTTTGAAGCTCTACTATTTAGAAATTTTAATAAAATTAACATTGGAAATAGTATATTCTATTTAAATCTAAATTTCCTTAGTCATTTCTAATGTACACCTATATATATATATAGTTAGGTTATGATTTATAAATTTACACTATATATATATATATATATATATATATATATATATATATATATATATATATATATATATATATATATATATATATATATATATATATATATATATATATATATATATATATATAGAGAGAGAGAGAGAGAGAGAGAGGTGGGCATCGTTACTCAAAAAAGTAGTTCCGTTATCGTTACTCCGTTACTCGGAAAAAGTAGTTCCGTTATCGTTATTCCGTTTCTTTGAAGGAAAAGTAACGAGGTGTCGTTAGTCCATTACTCCGTTACTTTTAGCTTTTGACTATGACATTAATTACGGTAACTTAGGTAATTTATTGGTTTGTGTATATTAAATTTTCAACATTATAATTATTATTAAAAAAACATACCCTCATGTAAGACCCTAGTGCACTCAAGACTTAGTCCCTTTACATCCACCAACGATTTAATTGCACCAGCCACCTTCCTGCCATTCACAACTTTCCTACTACACCCTGCATCATCCGTTCCTTTTTCATCCAACATATATCCTAAATATTTAAACTCAGACACTTGTTCCAGGTGCTTACCATCTAACATAACTTCACACCGAGGACTGTCCTCACTCACAACCATAACCTTACTCTTATCTACGTATACCTTCAAACATCTCCTTTTACACACCCTGCCAAATCTCTCTACCAATCCTCTCAAACTCTCTCAGATTCGCCACATGAATTAAATCATCCGCATATAATACGTAGAGCACCCTTAACTCTCTTCCATTCTCCATC
>JABUQX010052563.1:0-10000 GCA_015478945.1 Trachelipus rathkii | reverse complement strand
TTACATGAACCAAGCACTAGTTCACATGATATGGAAGTACAGATTGAAACAAGCAACAGTGAAAGCAGCACCACTGATAGCTTTTCTGATACAGAGACATCTAAGAGAAAAAAACTATCTGTGACAAAGCAAGCTACAACTTTAGTGACTCGCCTTTCCTTATCAACGAATCAACAATTATCAACAAAGGTCTGTGCAAGTCTTGCTGAAGAAGTTTGTGACTCTTCCAACACCAACACAATCAGGTGTATGGCGCGGAGTCATTAGAGATGCAGAAAAAAAGGTAAATCAAATTAAAAAACTTCTGAAGGAAGAAAGTGATTTTTGTCTTCACTTCGATGGCAAAAGACTATCAAAAAAATAGTACCAGGTTGTTTGTCTTACCAGTGTAACAAGGGAAATTAGACTTGGAGTAGTACGGTGCAATAGTGGTTCTTCACAAGATGTATATGATGCGTGAAAGACTATTATTGATGATTATGATGCTTGGCCAATGATCAAAATGATCATATGTGATACAACTCCCGTTAACACTGGAAAATTGAATGGCGTTGTTGAAAGATTACAGAAAACCATAACTGGGATTGGTTTAACGATACCCCGATACATAGGGTGCCAGCAACATATATTAGATAAAATATTGAGGCATGTTCTTGACAATTTTCTGTTAAAACAAACTACCAAATCAAGTTTGGAATACAAATTCATTGACATATTGGAGGAAAACTACGAAGAATTAAAGAATGATTATAAGGCAGAGGCAGAGACAGAAGTACGTGAGTACAGGAACCCCAGTTGGAGAGACGATTTTAAGTTCTTATTTGAACTGTGCATGACATAGCAATATTACGAAAAGCATGGTAAGTTTCCTATAATTAACTTTAAAAAACTGCCATCATTACACAATGCAAGATGGAACTCAAGAGCTATATATACGCTAATGGCATTTTTTTTTGCTATCATCGTAGCGCAGCCCTCTGCAGCTTTCTGCACACTTTATCGCCAACACGTGGCAAGAAGCCTGGTTCACAGACCAAAAATACAGTGAAGTAATTTATGACAGACTCTCGACTGCTATAACCGAGTTGGAATGTACCGGTGCACTCAAGTGCCTAAAAACGCATTGGGTAAAGACGACATCTGTAATTGATATACCACGCTGAAATATGATTGCCGAGAGGGCTGTAAAGGTAATGAAAGAACTACATGAAATCAGCAAAACGGATAAATACTTGCATTTAAGATTTGTTGCTACCAAAAAAAAAATATCGGTATAACTAACAGATTTGTATTTTGTATCAAAATGTTTATTAAAATCAATAGCAGGAATTGATTTTTATTTTTTGTCATAACCCAAATATATATATATATATATATATATATATATATATATATATATATATATATATATATATATATATATATATATATATATATATATATATATATATATATATATATATTATATATATAAAAATATATATATATATATATATATATATATATATATTAGACTGATGCAAAAATGTCGACCATTCTGAAATCTTCAGGACACCCTCTAAATATGTTTATTGTCTTAAAAAAACATTCTGTGCAAAATTTCACCTCAATTGAATAACTTTTAGAGGCTGCTACCGCCATTAGAACATTTAAAGGAATCGTTAGAATGTAGATCGTTTTACAAATTTTACACATAAACCTAATATAGTATTTATAAATTGTTTTTCAAAAGCTAAAATATTCAAAGCAATAGCAATAGCAAAAAACAACCGAAAAGTTACAGATTACTATATACATTTCGTGGAAATTGGTAATTGGCAACACTTTACAGTTCTACTTAATAAACGAAATAGCAACCCTTACAGCTTTATGAGTTACGTCTTGATTGTGATGCAGTATCGTAGACATTAGTACCTTCGTCGCTGTGACTCTGTGTAGTAAGTGCATCTGTTTTAAATATGGAAAGGCGTACACGTCGTACAACGGATATTTGGCTTATTTCACATACTATAGAATATCTGAAAGCGACTCAGCTCCCGTCAAAGCGGGAAACATTGGCATTGTTTATGAACTACAAATTGAACAAAAAACATCAGGTGAAATTAGCCGCTCTGTCTACTGCCGTAGACGTAATGACAGTGTTGGAAAAAGCAGGCATCCCAACAATGTTGAAATGCCATGTCGTCGAAAAAAATAAAGAAACTTTACAATGAAGGGGAAAATTAAAAAATAACAGAAATAATAAGAAACAGTCATGTGGTCTGGTTCAGAAATAAGAGAGATGGAAAAGCGACTTAGATAATCTGTTTGATATTGCGTATGCAAATGCTCTTGACATGATACATATTGACGAAGATCGTGCGTTTTTGATGCTCCAATTGGAAAAAAGACAAGGCAAAATAGTTGGAGTGGATAAAACGTTATTGCGGAAAGAAAAGATTGCCAGAGAGAGGGAGTCATTGCTTGTTACAAAGAGAAAGAGGGAAGCAGCAACGTGTGATGTAGCTGCGTTGTCAAGTTCAAGCACATCAGGGTCGAATAACAATAGTTCATCATCAGATGAAGAATATGTGTAAGAACCTCATCAGCCATCAACGTCGAGAGGAGCGAAATCAAAGCCAAAACGAGTGAAACTTATGGACACATCCATGCTTGCAGCTCTTGATGCTACCAAAATAAGTGACAGATCTACTTCACAAATCTTGATCCCAGCAGTAGAAGCTCTTGGTCACAACTATGAAAAATATAGCATCAGCTATTCATCAGTAAGACGAGCAAGACAACAAAACAGGAAGAGAATGGCAGAAAACTTGCTGAAGGATTTCAAAACAAATTGTCCTCTGCAAATATATTGGGATGGCAAATTAATGGAAGATATTACCGGTCATGAAAATATCGAACAACTGCCAGTCCTAATTTCTGGACTAGGTGTCGATAAGCTTTTTGGCGTTCCGAAGCTTACCCGTGGAACAGGTAAAAATATTGCAGATGCTGTATATCAATTAGCATTGCAATGGGATATATCTAAGCAAGTCAAGTGCATGTCCTTTGACACCACTCCAGCCAACACAGGTAATAGGAGTGGTGCCTGTATGTTACTAGAGCAAAGAATGGGTAAACACATGCTGTGGCTAGCATGTCGCCATCACATTTTAGAATTAACATTGGAAGCAGCTGTTTCTGTCTCTTTGCCTGCTTTTTCTGGACCTGGCATTACTCTTTTTAAGAGATTTAAATCGGCGTGGGTGAAAATTGATACGACAAAGTACCAAACAGCCGCAGAGAACCCTGTCATCAAAGAGAAAATAACAGAAGCTGGTGATATCGTTACATTTGCTGAAGCGCAGCTTCAGAAACACCACCCCCGTAATGATTACAAGGAATTTCTCGAGCTGATTTTCCTTGGTAACACTCCGACATCAGGAATCAGATTTAAAGTCCCTGGAGCATATCATAGGGCACGTTGGATGTGTAAGGCAATTTACTGTATTAAAATATGGATGTTTAAGAACCAGTTTAAGCTGACTCCAAGAGAAGAAAGAGGACTGTGTGATATTTCCTGTTTTTTAACAACAATATATATTAGATCGTGGTTCACAGCATCCATAGCCATCAATGCTCCACGTTCGGATTTGGATCTTCTACAAAGGCTGCAAAAGTACAAGGAAAAAGATGATACCATTGCAAGTGCTGCTCTTAATAAAGTTTTGAGGCATTTGTGGTACCTCTCTGAGGAACTTGTTGCTCTTTTTGATTCAGAGGTTTTGCTTGAGACAAAAAAAAATGAGGCATGCTCTAAAGAAACAAGGGGATTCCAGACCGGAAAAAAGAGCAACCATAAATCCTGAATCAGTATCCCAAAAACAATTGCAGGATTTCGTTACAGCCAATACAAAACAATTCTTTGACATACTATCATTGCCTCACATATTTCTAGACAAAGATGCTGAAGAGTGGAATGATGACAAGAGCTATATGAAAGCAAGAGAAATTGAAAGAGAGCTAAAAGTTGTAAATGATACTGCAGAGAGGGGTGTGCGGCTAACACAAGAGTACAACAAACTGATAACAAATGATGAAGGGCAGAAACAGTACCTCCTACAAGTTATACATCATTACAGGAAATCTATTGCCGACAAAAACAAGAAAACAATACTCTTACATCATAGGGAACAATAATATATAATAAACAGATGAAACTGTATGTGGTTATTATATGCCTCATGGGGAAACTTCCACTTTAAAAAAAAGTTAATGCGCTATACGCTGTACCTCAATGGGTAATATATATATATATATAATATATATATATATAATTAACAGTATAGCTCTTGAAATGTTATTATTATTTTTATTATTATTATTATTATTATTATTATTATTATTATTATTATTATTATTATTATTATTTTTAAATATGTGTATATATCTTTTTATGATACTTCAATTAATATATATATATATACATATATATTATTATTATATTATTATATATATATATATATATATATTATTATTATATACATATACATATATATATATATATTATAGATATATACATATGTAAAGAAATATTATTGCTATTATTACTATTGTCATTATAATAAATATATATACACATTTAGCATATTTACTCATGATGTATAGCAGTATAGCAGCATATATATATTAGTTATATATAAATATATATATATATATATATATATATATATATATATATATATATATATATATATATATATATATATATATATATATATATATATATATATATATATATATATACGTGTTAGTGTGAGTGTTAATAGGATGGGAACAGGAAGAGATAAATATTAGAATGGAAGAAGGAACTTTAAAGCATGCAGACCACTTTAAATATCTTGGGGCATACTTTGTAGTGATCATTGATCAACGATGGAATCCTAAGACTTAATCATAGATGTGATAGCTTTACACGAGCACTGGCATAATGGAACCCCTAATGTAGGATCGAAACAGCTATCGGAAAGTAAAACCAATAATATATACAAATATATTATAACCGATGCCTACCTATGGGAACAAAACTTGGGCACTTAACACCAAAGCAAGGGCAAGATACTCACCTGTGAGATGAGAGTGCAGAGAGTAATAACTGATATACCCAGAGTCGATAGATTGAGAAACGATAATATAAGAGAGGAGTTGGAAGTAGAGAACATGGTGACATTCATAGAGAAGGGTCAACTAAGGTCGTTTGGACATTTAAAAGTATGAATTATGATCTATTTGCAAAATGGTACTACGAAAGTAACACAGAGAGAAAGAGAGAGAGAGAGAGAGAGAGAGAGAGAGAGAGAGAGAGAGAGAGAGAGAGAGAGAGAGAGAGAGAGAGAGAGAGAGAGAGAGAATCAACTGGAAAGATAACATAAGTCTAGAGGGAAGGATAGGAGAAAACTTGGATAAGGTCCCCCTCCCTATCCAAGTTTTCTTGGGGTGGACGTTAGAGTTTATGAGGATCGAGAAATAGAGAAGTTATTGCTGCAATTTCAAAAGTGTGGTGAGAAGAGGAAGAATATATAGGTACTTCTGGATTTCATGTGCCTTCTTTCTTAAAAGCACACAGAATATGAATTGGAACAATAGGGAGCTAGGGAGGGGTTAAAACGTGAGGGAGGAATTCCAGGAGAAAGGGGGCTGAGGGAAATGGAAAACCCACCCTGTCCCACGGCACATATACATTGTTGTAACTTACCCTTAGGGTTTTGTTTAACATTTTAAAATTTCAATTAAACCTTTTGCTATGATGATATAAAAAATTTCCAACTAAAATACAAAAATGCATATCTATCTAAATTAGCACTTGGCAACTCTTATATTCATATGGAAGAATATTACCAGTATTTATCTGGAAAAATTAATATGTGAATCAGTCACCTCAAAGTTACCATCAATTTCTTATTCGTCCATTCATTTATTAAAACGACTCTCATTATTGCACCTTTTGCTCTTTACGAATTTCTTTCAATGCCATATGGGCTCCGTAATGCCAGGACCTTCTTTCAGGGTTTATGAATTCTAACTTTGTGGATGTTCTTTATGTTTTTGTTTACATGGACGATATTTTAATCTCTTCATCTTTTGAACAGGAACACACTGTTCACATTCGTTAGGTTTTCCAACGTTTGCATGATCACTCGTTAGTCAATGGTCATTGCTCCATCTAAATGTACATTTTTCCCACATCATCCTTGGATTTTTAGGCTTCGGTGTTTATTTGTTGGTCTTACGGCTCCTATTCGAAGCAAACTGAAATTTCTACTTATACGAAGCCAGCAGATTAAACGTTACCATCCCACTTTCTGAGCATGGGCGGTATTTGAAGCCATTTAATGTAACATTTTGCTTCCTTTGATTTTCCTCTGCCTGAGCTTATACAATTTTACCCTTTGAAGTCTTGTATTTTGTCATGGAGCTAAGAAACTTCACAAGCTTTTCCAGATATTTAAAAAGCCATTTCTTGTGTACCTATTATTCCTTTGCCTAACATGATGCAGTACAACTCCAGTTGATCAAAAATGCCTCTCAAGTTTATATTGATACTGCTGGGATCAGGTGGTAAATGACACACCTTTTTCAACAGATATTTTATAGTTCAAAATTTATCCGAACCTCGACGCAAATTTTCCCCTTTTGACAGTAAAGCTTTAGCCGCCTAACTAGCTGGTTTATATAATTTATACTTTTCTTGGAAAGAAAAAATTTTTATTTTATGTACTGATAATAAACGTCTCGTTTCCGCATTTTATAGTCATAATTAGGGTTGGGAAAAAAAACGTTTTTTTCAAATCGTGTTTTTTTCATGTTTTTTTTTTCGTATGAAGTATAGTGTGAGAATGACAGTGGTGAAGGAGCAGGGGCAGTAACAGGACTCTTAATCTTAGCTGCCTTAGCATAATCATCTCTCTCAGTTGGCAAATTTTCAGAATTTCCTAGTTCTATATTATGAGCAATAAATACTAGTTTTTGCAACGTCTACACAACAAAAGTTATATTTGCAACCTTTTATTTCCTTAAAAAGTACAGTCACACGAATTTTTTGACGTGGCATTTCTAAATTTTGATTAAATAATTGTGATAAAAATGTTACTGAAAGCTGAAACAGAGTAAGAAAACATTAATGAAGCCACAAACAAAATATTATGAATATCAAAATTCAGAATATAAAATAAAAATATGGAAAACCCATAAAAATTTTGAACACAAACTCAGTGGCTTCCACCTTGTAGGAAATTGGAACCAAAAACTGTCCAAATTAGAGCATATTTGCTGAAATTTATAATATAATTGTTCAAACATGTAAATTCCAAAACTTAATTGAAAAAAACAAATTTTTACTTGTTTTTTTTTCAGGCTTTTTTTTTATGAAAAAAAAAACGTTTTTTTCTGAAAAAAACGAGCTTGTTTTTTTCCTTTCCCAACCCTAGTCATAATCCTTCTAAGGATGATCGTCAAAAACAATCTTTCTTTCTTAACAGAGTATATTTCTTCTATCATATATATATATATATATATATATATATATATAATATAATAATATATATATATATATATATATATATATATATAATATATATATATATATATATACTATAATACTATATATATATATATATATATATATATATATATATATATATATATATATATATATATATATATATAAAGTGCAGTTCTTTCCAAATCAAATATGTTTGTAGTCTTCTTAACATATACCCATCTATCTCCCCCTCATCCTTCCAATATATTCCTCAATCCTCTGCCGTTCAGTCCTATTTACAACATCTCATTCGGTTAATTTCCATCTAGCTCTCCCAATTATCTCTGCATTCTTCAATAGATAACTTCTAAATGTCAATGCTGGTTTTCCCTTATTCCTTCTTGTGGGTTTCACTCTAAGACAATCCTTGCAAAATCCCCGCAAAAGTCTTCTCAACCTGTGTCCCACCCATCTCAACCTCTTCCTCTCAATCTTCTGATGTCCAGTCTTATTCGGCAACACCTCATTCGAAATAGCCTCTAACCATCTTACTCAGACTATTATCCTCAAGCATTTATTTAAAAAGTCATGAACATTATTCATTATTTCACCCAAGTTTCCATAACTCACTCCTATATAAAAGTATTTAACATTGCAATTTCTTCTTAAAAAAATTAAAAATGGTAAAACAAGGACCTGCCTCAGAGATATTTGGGGGGGTAGAATATAAACAATGCCCCTCGTTCACTTTTCCAGCCATCATCGGTTTTGAGATGTCAGTCTTTGATAATGGGGTTGATACCGCTAAGGCTTCATCTCCTGCTTGCTTTTGTATACGGTTTTCGTTTTTCAGTAATTTCTTCAACATTCGATAGCTTATTATAATTACCACTTTGTCGAACACTATCTCTCTCTTCTTCTAGAACTCGCCTGCTATTCTTATCATATATCAACATTAACATTTTTGTAACACGTCTCTATAATCTTGAATCTGCAAACTTCGATATTCTATGGCTTAAGATCTTTCTTCCTACTCCTACTACTATTATCTTGTGTTTCTGCAACAGCTCTTAATAGAATAGATTTTCCGGCTATTTTCGAATATCTTACCACCTTTCACGAGACTGTTACCTCTTATCACCTAAATGCTATGGTCCTCTACTTAAGGGACTTCAACGTACACCACACTGGGTAGTTTGGCTCCTCTCATACTTATACAGGTAGGAAGGAAATCATAGCTTTCAGCTTTCTCAAAGATCTGGAACAGATGATTAAGGAAGCTACATATATATATCAGATCGTCCAAACCAATTCTTGAACATACCTGATATATGCTTTACTACTACTTCATCTCGTTGCAAATACAATATTTTCCCTCCTATCGGTAACTCTCACCACCATCTTGTAGCTCTTAATTATAACATTTTCTCTCCAACAGCTCAACCATGCCCTAAACGAATTTTCTGGTACTTCAATCTGGTTAATTGGGGAGCATTGAGCAGCTTATCTGCTAGCTATTCTTGGGGAGAATCCTGTTTTGATTCTGGGTAAGCTTCGGTCTCTGCTGTTGATGGGGCAAACTGGTTCATTTCTTCTACAGCTATATCTTTTCTCATCTAATTCTGTGGTTAGATTGTGATCTTTAAGGCAGAGACAAAGTTAATCGGGCATGGAAAAACTCTCGTTCTCTTATCACTCTCGTTAATTTTCACTCAGCACGGATTCGTTGTAGGGATGTTTACCCTAAACAAAAGTGCAGTGACCTCCTTGGTTCTCCTACTGATAAAAATTTATGACCTCTTGCCAAAAAACATCTCAAACAACTTCTGTAAATCTGTCTTTCTTCTTTTAATTCGCTTTGATGAATGTTTCTAGCATACCTTCTATAAAAGCTAATCTCTTCGACTTTCCTTTTTCATTTAATTCCACCCAAGGTGACTCTACCATTCCTCCTCCTACTCCTTCTCCTATCAGGTATCTCATGTTACTACGTGTGATTTCACATGATTGAGTGCGTAAGATCTCGAGATCTATGAACGTCAGGAAGGCTAGTGGAGCGGATGGAAAATCTTCGTGTGTTTTGAGAGAATGTGCTACTGAGGTGGACCTTGTCCTCGTTCAACTCTACCCTCTATATCTTAAAACTAGTAATTTTCTTTTCTTTAATGTTGGAAGAGCGCACATGTTCAACCGAACCCAAAAAGGGTAGACACTCTGATCCTTACAACTTTCGTCCTATTGTCTAAAATCTTTGAAACACTCATTAACTCCCATTTCATGGATCACCTAGGATCTCATTCCCTTCTTCCTTATCGCCAGTTTGGTTTTCGACGCTTGAAGTCAACTGGTGGCATATTTTCCTATCTCACTGCTCTATAGTCATCTACCCTTAGGTAATATGAGGAGTTTTGTTTGGTGACGTTTGACATATAAAAAGCTTTTGATCGGTTATGGCATATGTCACAGCTCTCTAAGCTCATT
>JABUQX010052562.1:0-10097 GCA_015478945.1 Trachelipus rathkii | reverse complement strand
TTCTCAGGTTGACGTTGTTATACACTTCACCCATGGCCCTTTTCACTTGCGCGAGCGTCACTTCGCTGACGACATTGTTTTCAATATCATCGACGATTTTAGATACCAAGAAACTTGCTCGTAGAGCGTTATTAGATTTGATGTTGCCACCAGCGGCAGCAGCGGCGGCGGAGGCGGCGTACGGCGATGAATATTCTATCGTCACTTCGGTGTTTTGACACATTACAGTTTCCTTCACCAAATGTCCGGCGGAGGAAGAAGAGGGGGAAGACGGGAGAGGAGAGACGACTTTCGGAATGTGAATTAAATCTTTGATATCCCGAATCCCCTTAACCATATTTTCGTAATCGGGGTTCATTAACGACACGGAAAGGTGGTCGTAATGATGATCGCTGTTATCCGTTTCCCTTTTAACGTCTCCATCGTCTCTCGACGGCGGCGGCGATATTTCACTACCCTCAAAATTAGTTTCTTCGGATGACTGCCACTCGCCCTCTTCTTTTATTTCTACTTTTGGCTCCAACAGACAACCGTCCGATTCGTAATCGGGTTTCATTAACGACACGGAAAGGGGGTCGTAATTAGAGTTCGTCACGAGTATATCAGCGTCGCCGCGATAGTCGCAGCTATCAGTTTCCCGTTTAAAGTCTCCATCGTCTCTCGACGGCGGCGGCGATGTTTCACTACCCTCAAAATTAGTTTCTTCGGATAACTGCCACTCGCCCTCTTCTTTTATTTCTATTTTCGGCTCCAACAGACAACCGTCCGATTCGTCGTCATCCATTGGAAGTGGACCATCGGTTGATTCCTTCGTTCGCCCAGTTTCGACGGCGGCTGTGGGTGACGCATTTTCTGTCAAATCGTGTAATAGATCGTCTATGTTAAAGCTATTGTCACTATTTTTAGGAGCCGACAAATTCTCTTGTGGACCCTCGACGTTTGTTCTCTCTCGAAGTAATCGCTGCTGCTGCTGCTGCTGCTGCTGCTGATGGGCGCATTTGGGAGACCTTAGGGTGTATTGTCCATCGTAAAAAAGACTACTCGATGGCGTTTGTTGTTGCTGCCACTGGGAGATGTATTCGGGAACCGCAGATGCAGTGTTTTCACCCTCGTAGCAAAAGAGACTCGGTAAAGGTTGTTTCTGCTGCTGCTGCTGCTGCTGCTGCTGGTCATTCTGTCTCCGGGTGTATTCTGGGACAAAAAATCGTGGAAGCTGCTGCTGCTGCTGCTTCTGGTCATCCTGTCTCCGGGTATATTCTGGGACAAAAAATCGTGGAAGCTGCTGGTGCTGCTGCTTCTTCTGTTGCTGAGGATGTTGGGTAATTTCTAAGAAATTCGGTTTCTCATGAGGAAACAAACGCGTTTGTCGATGATTTTGCTGAAGATATTCGAGTTTTCCTACGTCGCTCGCACCTTCTTGATAAAAAATACACGGTCGCTGCTGGGTGTATTCTGGAACAAACATACGCGATTGTAGCGGTAGCTGCTGCTGCTGCTGCTGCTGCTGCTGCTGCTGCTGCTGCTGCTGCAGATATTGAAGAAATCCGGCGTCGGACGTTTCTTCGTAAAGTTGTTGTTGCGATTGCTGCTGCTGCTGCTGCTGCTGTTTCCTAGTATATTCTTGAGTAAAACTCGCTTCCGAATTATACAACATGTGGTGTTCTTTATTCTTTAAATTTTTAAAAGAGTGAGATTTGTAGTGGAAATTTGACCTTTGCGTCAAAGATCTATTAAAACCTTCCTTTTCACCAAGATGTCCCGAACGCATTCCAAAATCTGAAAAATTGTAAATTCGTATTTTTATATTAAAATAACAGGATGATTTATTTACAGTAAAAACTGTTATTTATAAAGCGTTGATCATAAAACGAGTTGGCTAGAATTAAACTTACCGTATCTAAATACTGGGATATCCGAGCGATTCTCGACCTCTCCGTCAACCCGAACGAACTGATGACGATTCCCATTCGTCGAACTAATTCGATCATGGTAGTGATAATATTTCTTCTGTTGTTGTTGCCGCACGGGTGCTTCGTCGAACAAACTCGGGAGGAGAGCGGGGTTTTCTTTAGGCGCCAACCGCGGAAAACAATGTAAATCCTGATCGAAAAGTGTATTTTTTTCCACCTCCTTCAAATAATCGGACAAGCTTTCGTTTTCAGATAAGGGACTCGATTCCTTTCGAGATATTCTCAAATCCAATCCGGCATCTGAAATATTTAGATTATTAATATCAATGGTGAATA
Organism: Trachelipus rathkii; assembly: GCA_015478945.1. Lineage (NCBI taxonomy): Eukaryota > Metazoa > Arthropoda > Malacostraca > Isopoda > Trachelipodidae > Trachelipus > Trachelipus rathkii. The sequence goes on along the minus strand of JABUQX010052562.1, from coordinate 7,851 downwards.
CTTTAAATGTTTTAGCGCTAAAAGTAATATAAATTATTGTTTTTTATAATCAAAGAGTTTTGTCAACGGCGGTTTTATATATTATATAGTATATATGTATATATAAATATATTTATATATATAGTATATATATATTATATATATTTAATGTTATATATATATATATATATATATATATATAATCCCCCTACTTTTATTAAAAAAGAAACTTACATCCTCCTATGTAATTTTTTTCATTCCACTCGATAGATCTGTCTACTACGACGTCTTTGATTTCCGTCAAACTGTTTGTTTCTAAAACCGCCGATGATGATGCTGCTGCTCTCGCTGCTCCTGATGGATCGTTCGAAATGACAGTTGGGTGGTGGCAGATATTCAGCAAGGAATCGATTTTACTTCGATCGCTAGATTCAGGAAGCCAACGACCTGCTGTGAGAAAATAAAAATGAGAAAAAATCAGTTACATTTCCTTCTAAAATAAATGATTGATGAAAATTACAATTTTTTTCAAAATATAATGGTACAGAAACGAGCGAATAATTCAATTTTTCCTACCCATTTCCTCCATAGGAAAAAGAAGAAGACGACTTTTCCTTTCCTTGTAAGGGAGCGGCGGTGCAAGATAATTTCTTTTCTTTAAGGGGAGAATGGTCTTTTCCTTTTTTTCTTTGAGAATATCGTTAGACGGATGCTGAGAGGATTTTTCTTTTTTTCTTCGTTTTGATCGACCTTTCTTTGCTAGTTTTTTAGAATTTTTACCCGATTTTTCCGAGGTTGCGACCACATCTTCCGTAAGTTCGAGAAGATTTTTTCCTTTAGGATTTCTATTTTTGCCCATATTTTCAACACTCGAAGACGCTTCTTTGCTAGATTTAAATCTTTTCGCTTTATCGTCGTCATTCTCCTCCTTTTCGTTTTTTCTAAATTTAATTTTTATTCCGTAACTATGCTCGATATCTTCGGCGCACCAAGAATCATCGCTACTCATCGCCGCCGCCGAAGGTTTGGTTATTCTCGCGGTCACAATTTCTTCGTTGAGTTTTGAAGACATATTCTTTCAAGACGACACCCTATGATATATTACGCGAATAGAGTATTCGAACTAACAGTGAGTTTACCTCTCTGTCTCACACTTCAAAGAAATTGAATGAATTTTCAGTCGCCATGGCTTATATATATATTCCCAGCCGTGGGTGCTATCCCGCCCACTTTGCTGAGTTCGCAAAGCCACTTCGAACACGATTGGTTCCCCGCATTGGAGCTCCAACCCAGTTTTGTTAACCCCTGTACTATTCCCCCCATCGGAATCGTCGTTTACGTGGCTGTTTGCACTCGAATAACCGCTATTGGTTAAAGAAATAATGTTCTGACTTCTACCCCACAAACCCCTCGCGTATTGCTAATGTTGCAAATATGTTTCGAATTTTATTGGCTCGGATACGTTAGAGCGTCCGCCTTACACAACGCCTCGTTTCATCAAATGCGGCTCACCGACCCCAGCGGGACTGCGCGAAACCCTAAAATATATAATTGGCCGGCCCTCAGCGCGTCATACCGTTGACTCACGAACGCCACCCAGAAAAACGAACGAACGAACGAACGAACGAACGCACGACGCTATCGTTAAACCTCATATAGTGACGTTTTAGCGGGAACTAAGAAAAGTCGAAGGTCTAAATCCAAAATCTTGAAAAATATTTAACTTTGAAAAAAAAAATATTATTTTTTTTTTATAAAAACAACTTTTGACCCGATAGGTTTCTTACGTTTGTTTCAAACTAACAAAAGGAAGTATAATAATAATAAGTTAATAAAAAGCAAACACCATTTTTTCTAACAATTTTATTCAAATAAAAAACTCAAAACAACGATAAATACGGAAAGTTAGTCGGGTTTACATAAAGACAATGTTTCTACCCCGCGCCTCTTAGCAAAATTTATCGAGCGGACTTTAATTCTTCGAGCGATGAGATAAAGCTTTCTTTTTTAGTTTTTTTAATTTCGTCCTCTCTTTAATTTTTTCAATTTTGTGCTTTAACTTTTTCATTTGTAGACTCGCCGCATTACCCAAACTGTTTTCGTCGTAATTGATCAAAGTTTCCTTTACGTCCTTTAGCCTCTCCGCGATTTCGGCGTTGCGCGAACTTATTCGTTCGTTTTTGGCATGGAGGCGGTTGAGTTCGTCCTGAATTTTAACGTAACGTTCGTCGATTTCTTTAAGGCCATTTCTAATAATTAACTCTATTACGACCGCCTGTTTCTTGAGATCCTCGATGAATTTGAAGCACCTTTCCGTGTCCCGCGTCAACATCGAATTTTCATAGTTTCCGGGATCCATCGGACGAAGTTACGTAAGGCGAATAGATTGAAACGCGCCGTCAAACGGTGGAAGAAGAATAATGTACTCGAAAATTCTGGAGATGAGGAGGGAAGGATTTAATATGATTGGTCTACGTGCAAAATATTCGAATAAAAAAAATTTATTATCTAATAAATATTTATTTATCTTACCTGTTTTTTTTTAACATTAAAAAAAAATAGCAATGATATTCACCGAATAAGTAAATTGATTACAATCTTTTTAGGCATTCCTAATTTTTTTACTCTACGATTCATCGGGAATCGACGACCTCAACGGGAGAGAGAAACATTTTATTTTGCGATCAATATTTTGCGCCAGGTCCACAATTTCCGCAGCGTCTCGTTTACGAGCCTCACGGCAACTCCGATTTCGGTCTCTCATTTCCATAGTCGAATTTTTAGTTTCCTTTAATCTGTCGCCCAACTCCGTTTCCACTACACGACGGCGTCGAAGGATTTCTTCGTTAAAGAAATTCAGCAAATAATTTTGCCGTTCTTCGATACCGTCTAAGATTAATTTAATACGTTCGAGCGAGGCTCGGGGATCTTCATCATCGGCGGCGGCCGAAAGATCCTCTTCGTTTCCCGATGGTGTCAACGTCGTTTTCGTTTTTTGGCCGGCGGTTATAGTTACATCACACTTTTCCTCTTCAGCGGTGTCGGCAGTTTCGGCAGTTTCGGCAGTTTCGGCCTTGAAACGTTTTCCTTTGCGTCTTTTGCTCAATTTGGATCTCTCGGCGGCGTCGGCAGCGGCGACTTCGTCGAGCGCTTCGTGTTTCTTTATTTTATCTCGTCTTTCCCGCTCGCACCTTTCGAAGGCGTCCCGAATTTCCCCGAGATCCGATAAAACGACGAAACCGTCATCCTCGAGCTGCGATTTATTTTTACTTCTCTCCGTCGACAAATTTCGAAAAAAAAACTCTTTTAAAACTGTTTTCCTTTTCTCTGTTTTAGGGCTATTGAGGTATTTTTCGCAGTGGTCCCAGTAGTTCTCCCGGAAAGATTCAATTTTGTCCCGGTTGATCTTCATAAAAACGTCTACCGCCAGGCGTAAATTCTCGGCGTCGTCTTTAATTCCGGGCGGCAATTTCTCATCGTATTCGGCTAATACTATACAGAGGGGGAGATCCTTTTCGGTACCTAAATCGGGTACGCGGCTTCTCTTCGAGCCGAAAAATTCTGATTTTAACGACTTGTACAGGCTCCCCTGAATTTTAATCTCGTTTCTCTGAAATCCTTTGCAAACTCGGATCCACCTCCACAGGTTTCTATAGTGGGAACCACCCAATTTTTCAGGCTCCGTCATTTTTGAATCGGTTTCGATTTTTTTTCCTCTAGCGATCAAGGATGGATGAAGTGATAAGTATTAATAAAATATTCGCATTTTTAAAATAAAAAAAATATTTATTTATTTATTAGGAATTAATAAATTTTTAAGGGCCTGTAAATAATAATTTTCTATTATTATTATAATATATTCTTAAGAGAATGTTTACGAAAAAAAGAAAATACGCGTTTTTTTTCGTCTTTTTCCTAAATAGTTTCTCGCTTCTATCGTCGAAAAACTTACTCCCGAACCCCGCGACATCCGATAAAACGGAGCGGCTCTATTCCGAATCGAATTTGTCATCCGATGGCACCAAAAACGTCGACGAAGAAAATCCAGTCTACGACGAAGACGATGACGACGCCTACTACGATAACGGATTCGGCGTTAATAACTCTATAACCATTATCGGCGAGAAAACAAAAGAAAATGATGCTGAATACACCCCTTCGTCTATCGAAATAATAGATCAAAAAGATTTGGAGGAAGGTTTGAAACGTATCATTAGTGATATAATGGGAAGGGATATTTTGGGATCGACGGCAAAAAGCGCGTTGGAATTCGTATTCGTGATAGTCGCTTTGTCGATCATATTATACTTTGGCGTGAAGAAGCGATCGCTCATTCCAATACTATACTTTTCGATGAAGGAATATATTCTCAAAAAAAATAAAGTCGCGAACGTCGAGGAAGAGGGGGGCGCGATTAATAAAGTCGAGGAGGGAATTAGTTCGAAAGAATTATAAAAAGGGGCGAAAGTCTCATTCTGGTTAAGAGATATTTTCATCTCCAAAAATATGTATAAATAAGTTCCTTTTTTATATAAATAAATTTATTAATCTATAAATTATTAAAAAATTATTAAAGATTTATCTATATACGAATTTTATCTATATACGAATTTTATTCATTGAAATAATTTTATTAGTATGTTGAACTGATCGATGATGATAAATTTAAGATGAGGGAGGAATCTCCTTTCTTAATCGACGCAGTCGTAGCCCTAGCTTCTCAAACTAAACTATTATTATAATAATATTTACAGATAAAACCGGTCCACAAATCTTTAAGATGGAAAGATCATTATCTTCGTCGTCGACTTTATATATGTCGGATAGCGGTTCCTCAGACTCTTCTGAGCACCCTTTATCACCGTCAGAACTCTCTTCTTCTTCTTCTTCTTCTTCTTCTTCTTCACATTCGTATTCTAACGTATTCCGTTATGAATATGGCGACGACGACGATTGGGACCCAGAAGTGGATTATTCTAGCGTGCCGGCGAAACTTTCGATACATCTACGGGAATACGGTGAAGATATAGAAGCTGGAGGGGGAAAGAAAAATATCGAAAAAGACTTGGAAATCTTCGTCAAAAAATCGGAAAAAATGGAATTTTTGAACATAAAAAACAAAAATAAGGTTTTAAATTTTGGGAAGAAAATAAAAAGCGAAAATGGGCACGCCGTCGCCGTCGCCGCCTCCGCTGACGCCTCTTCCCGGCCCAGAAAAGGAAAAATGGAAGATCCTAAAAAGTTTATCGATCTAACCGATTGTTGGGTGCTGAACGAGAACAACGAAATTATCCTAAATTTGAAAAACAAGAACGCGTCGATCGCCGAAATCTACAAACCCGAGAGGTGTTTAGACGATATAAAAATTAAAGACGTTCGTTACGTAGACTCCTGCTCCAGCTCTTCGTCGCCTCCTCCTCGTCCCGACGCCCCCGTCGCGGATGAAGATATTCGTTTTTCGTACGGCGTAAATTTCGATAAGTTGAACGAAGAAAGGACGCGAAATGAGATATCCGAAATGCTCAAATCGGACGACGATGACAATTGCCCCGTGAGGAAAATTATAAGAGACAAATTTAGTCACGATCGCCCCCTCATCGCCGGCTACGAAGGGGAAATTATAAGGATTTTGAGCACGTTCCGCGCGATCGAACTTCGCCGGGAGAAATACATGCTCGTGAAGCGAAGCAACAGCTTAAAATTTACCGAGGCTCTTATAAAGAAATGCCTCGTCATAATCAAGGGATGTCGAAAAATCGACGACAAGCTGCGTCAAAAAAATTTAACGATAACAGCACTCACGATTTTCCACCTCAAGATATGCAGGAACCAGAGCACGTTCAAACGAATCCGAATTCCCAACGCGCAATTGGACTGGTGCATTCAGGCGGCGATTCTCAAATTGAACGAATTCGACGCCTTTAACATCACGGACGCGAATTTCGATACGAAATTTTGTCACTTCGTTATTAGTTTGGGCGATCGAGTGCTACTGTCGAAACTGAACAACGTCAACAACGCCAAGTTCTTGATCCATAAGTACGCGAGTGAAGTGGATTTCGATCCGCGACAAACGCGCCGAGCGATCGAGCTATACAACGTCGTTAAGAAGAACAACATTTTGGATCAGAAGACTCCCAAAAATTTGGCCTTGGCGGTTTTGAGCTTCATCGATCCTCGCATCAAGAACCGAGCCGAGAAACACTGCAATTTGACGACGATTAACAACATTTGCTCCCACATTCGGAACTATCTCGACTGCATCGGCTCTTATAACCATTATTTCTTACACCACGACGGCCAAAAGGACGATCCGACGACGAAGACGACCAGTTCGGTCGAAGAACAACCGCCACCGCAGCCGTCGACCTCGCATCAGCAACATCAGCAGCAGCAGCAGCAGCAGCAGCAGCAGCAGCAGCAGCAGCAGCAGCAGCAGCAGCAGCAGCAGCAGCAGCAGCAGCAGCAGCAGCAACAGCAGCAGTACCGTCGCATGATGCGCGACAAATATCTTTTGCTGAAATTAGGCCTGCAAAGAGCGGCGTTCGAAAACATTTACGACATTACTTGCTTCACGAACATAGACCGGCTCATCCACGAGGTAAAAATAATTGAAACAAATCACTATTTGAGGAGCAAGGCTTTTAAAAACAACCCCAAACTTAAAGCTTTATTCGATCCCATCGATTACAAATTTTTACCGAGTCGCCTTCTCCTTCCCAACTTCTCGACGGGGCCGAAACAGGATTCGCCGCCGCCGAGCGCACGCCGCTGTCGCCTACGCCATCGTGGTCGCTGCAGCTATTCGAGCTCCGAAGATATTACGTACGAAATTTGAACGATTCAATTCTTTTTTCTACTTTTTATTCTTTGTTAAATAATTAAATTTTTCTTGAGTATATTCCTTATAATAAGAATATGATGATGGTATTCGCTAAAATGTTCGCAACCTTCAATTTTGTTTCATTTTTTATTCCGTTTTCACCTTTTAATTTAATCCCGCTAAAGACTCTTTATCGTTGACAATCGTCGATAGCAGACCTTTGGGCCCCTGAATCACGAGTAAAGGGTGATCGTCGACACCTTCATCGCGGAGCGTTGTCGCCGCCATCACCGAACTCGTCGTCGCGGGTGTGTTGGAACACCTCGATCCAAAATAAGATTGCCAGTTTACGTTCGAATTGCGAAGCGCCCTGTGAATTTCTTCGTTGTTCATTTCGATTTTTTTCACGCTATCTTGAATCTTAATAGCGCACCTTTCGATATCCGCGCTATGTCGCGTTATTTCTAGCAGAATTTTTTCCATTTTCCGCAACACGCTTCTTTTTCTACCGCGCGCGAAATCTCGGTCGTCAAATGAAACAGACCGCTCAAATTTTAATAAATCGGTATTGAAATTTGTGTCGTCGGTGAATACGTTTCGGAAATCGAAGATAATATTTATATTTTTCATCCCTCCCGTCCCGTATATTAATAATAAATATTTGTTGTTAAATCTTTTTTATTATGTTCTTCTATTTTACTATCTAATCCATTTTTCGGTTCTATATATAGTATATATATATATATATAATAATATATAATATTAATATATATATTATATAATATACTATTATATATATATATATATATATATATATAATATATATATATAATATATTATTATATTTAATATATTATACTATATATATATATATTATTATATATTATATATATATATATAATATATATATTTGCATGGCGTGGGCGCAAAATCAAAATCCACTCGCCGGGGACGAAACTCTTAAATTACTAGACGAAGGGGAATCACCGATATTCTCGGGTGAAGAAAGCGACGCTGAAAATAACTTTAAAAGGAACAACGTCCAACGT
>JABUQX010052561.1:40000-48457 GCA_015478945.1 Trachelipus rathkii | reverse complement strand
CCTCTTCACCTTTGATATCCCGTCCCCTAAACTACCAATTCAAGGGGAAAACTAACCTACGCAGATGACATAACTATAACCATGTCAGACCCCTCAGTACCCACTGCCACAAATCTCACTCAGATTTACCTAAATAACCTAGAAGCTAGTATCTTCGAACAGAATGGCCTCTGCAGAGAAATCATCTATTACTTTGATCACCATAAACAGATACCAATCATTCCTTCACCCACAATTAACCCTAAATAACTTAAACAAAACACCTAAAATACTCGGAACAACCTTCGACACCCACTTCACCTTTACGCCTCACATTCAAAACATCACTTAAGCACAACAGGCAAAAAATTTAATGTCCTCCAGACTATATAGCACAGCCAGCAGCAACAGAAACAACCACATTGTCAACTACATTTAAACAATTTTCAAGAACTACAATTAACTATAAATCAACAGTCTGGTATTTCCTAACCTCATCCACAAATAAAATTAAATTGTAAAGAATACAAAATACCACCCCCCTACGAACAATTACAGGTTGTCTAAAAACCACCCCCATCCAACACCTACATGAAGAAGCAATAATTCTCCCCTTTCAGAATCATCTAGATATGATAGGAAAACGTTTCTACGCAAGACTTGACCCTACCCCATGCCATAACTATCTACAAGAAAAAAAAAAAAGGGATCCTCTCCCGCTGCCCTCTTCTAAGGCGAACTCTTTATAACCATTCCCTCTCCCCCAAATAACACATCTCTCTCAAAACACATTCATACACACTTTACACAGCAATACCTCAGCAAATCACCTCGTAAACTCCAGCCCCCGAAATATCTTCAACTCAAAACACACACTCACGAAAGATGCAAATCTCACTCTCTAGATTAAGATCCGGGCATCACCCAGATCTCCAGGAATACAAACATAGGTTTCGACCTCAAGATACTCCATCCCCACTCTGTCGTAGATGCTTAATAGAAGCTGAAACTGTTGAACACCTCCTACTGACTCGCACCATTTAGAATACCTACAGAACACAACATTGACTCCTCCCGATAGGGAGGTGGCTCCGGGTTTCTAAATGACATGGATCCCAAATAAGGGGAGTCAGGCAGGCTCTCTGCTACTATATATATATATATATATAACATATACTATATATATATATATATATATATTCTTTATATATATCTTATATATATATATATATATATATATATATATATATATATATATATATATAATTTTAATAGCATCTTTATGTCTAACTTTTATATTTCTAAGAAAACTAAAGTTTTATTTTTTTGCGTCTTCATTTTATATATATATATATATATATATATATATATATATATATATATATATATATATATATATTATATATATATATTTCATATATACTATATATATACTCTCATATATATATATATATATATCTTTAGATGTGAATTTACAGAATATGTTGTTAATGTTTGTTAAATTGTTTCAGGCAAGTTTCAATGTTTAAGTTTGTTTGCAAATTTCTTCTTATAAGAAACAAGGAATTGATTTCGAGTCTGTTTTTCACTTGAATTCTTCTTGGATTAACTTTTTTTAAAAGCATTTTTGTTCACTTTCGATTAAAGATATATTCATGTTTGAGTTACAAAGGTATTTTTCATCAGCACTTTTTGGTTTTTTTTTTTATAATACACAAGGTGTATTGCCCAGAATATCTTATTCTCTCTCTCTCTCTCTCTCTATATATATATATATATATATATATATATATATATATATATATATATATATATATATATATATATATACTATATATATATATATATATATATATATATATATATATATATATATATATATATATATATATATATATATATATATCATATATATATATATATATATATATAACCACGATGGATAAGTTCTCTAGTTAATTCCAATAGTAAAAAATTCTGTTGCCAGATTGTTACTATTTTTATATCTAACCACTAGAGATGATCAAAAAAAGTATCGACATATTCGATATTTTTGAAGTTTTCGATTTATCGAAAACAGTTAGTGATATTTTCCTCGATATATATGATCGATACTTCTTCCGTTTATCGAATCTCTGCTATTTTTTTATTTTGCCATATAAAAAACTTTTCTATTATATATATATATATATATACTTTACATATATATATATATATATATATAACATATATATATATATATATATATATATATATATATATATATATATATATATATATATATATATATATATATATATATATATATATATATATATGAGAGAGAGAGAGAGAGAGAGGATTTTTTTTTGTTTTTACAGAACGGTATCAACGGTGCCTCAAGATTTTTAAATTATTTTACACTAACTTGGTGTCTCAATTAGTATGAAACACTTTAAACTAGTATTAGCTGTATATTTAAATCTGCTACTTTGTCAGAGCTGTAAAAATTATGGGAAACACATATTATTAAAGACCACTAATTGATAAATCTGATAAACTAATATGAACTTTATAATTTTATGTTAGTATTTAAATATAATTAATAATAAATATATATATTGGATATGTTCCCACTTGTTGCTCCAACGAAGAACAAGGAAATCAAACCACTTATTTCTGAACAGCTTGAAATGCTGGTAGAAAAAATGAAGCACTATTTTCCAAACTTATTGCCCAGAAGACTTGCTTGGTTGAGAAACCCATTTATAGTACCGTATCATATCAGGGCATGGCAGAAAAAATCAAATTAAAAAAACCAACTGATTTTTTTACTTATTTTTTTATAAAGAAATCATGATTTTTATTTTATTGATTTATTTGATTTTTTTGATTTTTTTCTTTTTTATATATTTTTTAAATTTTTTTGTATATTTAAGTGATTTAACTTCAATAGAAATAAAAAATAAAAATAAAACTATATAAATTATGAAGTTTTTAATATATTTTTTTTCAATTTTCAACAAACTATTGGCTCTGTAACCTGGTCTTTGTGTTCTTTTATTTTATTTCATTGTTTCCATTGGCAAGATTTTGAACCAAAGCTAGGTCCTAGGGTTAAAAATTGAAAATTAGTGCCAGATGCAGACTAATTATATATATTGTTTTTGTCGTATAATAGATATGTCAGGCCAGTATTTGAATATTGTCTACAATTTTAGCACCCTTATTATAAAAGACATAGAACATGCTGGAAGAGGGCGCAACGTAAAGCAACGATGAGGTAGATTTTTGGCTTTGAGGGTAAGAAATAGACGTGAGATTGTCTAGATAGGCCAGTACGTCTTCTTAAGTATTATTCTTATTTCTTCTCTTTAACTATGGAGTTTGATTGGGACATTGTGGGGGCCAATGCAACTTCTTAATTATTAATTTTTATTGATTGACTGGGACTTCCATCAAAAGGACCATGGCTTCTATACAAATCATATTCTTATTTATTATGGCAGGTTGACTGGGACATTCTAGAGTTGCCAATGCGGCTTCTCATTTTTAATTATGTGTGGTTGACTGGGGACAGTCTAGATAGGCCCATCCGGTATTATTAAGGTATTATTCTTATTTATTATTTGATATTTATTGAGTTGATGTGTAGACTGGGACATTCTAGAGGGCCAATACGGCATCTGTTATTAATTTTAATGGTTACCAATTGTCAATTCATAAACTACAAAAGTATTATTCTTATTTATTATCAGTTGACTGGGACATTCTAGAGCGGCCAATGTGGCTTCTTAATATATATTTTAATTATTCTGAATTATATATATTATTATTATTGATTTATTGGATAGTCTAGATAGATAGTAGTAGTAGTAGTATTTTCTTATTATTATCTTTATGGACCGAGAAGCACATTCTGGAGTAGCCAATGCGGCTTCTAAGTATTAATTTTTATTGGTTGACTGGGACAGTCTAAATAAGGACTTTGACTTGGCTTATAGTATTATTCTGCTATTATGGGTTGACTGAACTATTTTAGAGGTTAATGCAAGCTTCTTAGTATTATTCAAGATAACATTAAAGCCGTTTTCGTTTTATATTTTGCATATCAGATAAAGACAAATTCTTTATTTTAAGAACAGTTTCATTTTGACACCAAGCATTGAATACAAATAAACAGGTTTAAACAAAACTGAACTTAGAAAACTTATTAAAATCATATTAACAGTATGCCCCTCCCCCCTGAATAGGATCTCTCTCTCTCTCTCTCTCTCTCTCTCTCTCTCTCTCTCTCTCTCTCTCTCTCTCTCTCTCTCTCTCTCTCTCTCTCTCTCTCTCTCTCTCTCTCTCTCTCTCTCTCTCTCTCTCTCTCTCTCTCTCTCTCTCTCTCTCTCTCTCTCTCTCTCTCTCTCTCTCTCTCTCTCTCTCTCTCTCTCTCTCTCTCTCTCTCTCTCTCTCTCTCTCTCTCTCTCTCTCTCTCTCTCTCTCTCTCTCTCTCTCTCTCTCTCTCTCTCTCTCTCTCTCTCTCTCTCTCTCTCTCCTCTCTCTCTCTCTCTCTCTCTCTCTCTCTATATATATATATACTCTCTCCACCACTATATATATATGCTACCATACCTCTTTCTATATAACCTTATATATGTGGACAGCCTCTAGAAGGCCACAATCCATATCTCAACTACTACAGCTACCAAGGAAAAGGAATATATGCTGGAATCTGGCAAAAATTTTACCAGAAGTGTAAATCATATCTCAACCTAAGCTACAATTGAAATGAAATACATTTTTGGAATCCTTGGTAAAATTTTGGTTCGGAAAATGTAAAAAATTAAAAAAAAAAATTAAACATAAAATTGGCTATTTTTTGGCGGGGTGCTGGGACATAGTATATATATATATTATTTGTAAAGGTATTACGGCAATGTAGGGGGCTCGAGCTGACGGGGAACACAAGGGGGGGACGTTTTCCATACCGTAGAGACGGAGAACCCGACACTAAATACTAAGGCGGGGGTTCAGGAGATGACCCTCAGAAGGGAGATAGTCCTGCCGTAGTTCCCGGAAGACCGAGACGATCCTACCATCAGTGCGGTATACCCTTGGGGTATTCTTTGGTTAAAAAAAAATTAATAAAAAGTCTATTTATTTTAACAGTCCAATAAAGGTCTCTAAATAGGCCCTCAAATCATATTACTATATTATTAACAATAATTTTTTCATTTTTATTTTTACATTTCTTATCAGTTACCAAAAATATTTCCTAAGCTGTATATTAATAGTTTTAGTATATACTATATATTTTTTTTTTATTTTCCACTAAAATTGGACCAGCATTCCAGCAATGTTCTCCTTTTCCTGGTAGCTGTTGTATGAATATGAAACTCGCTAAACGACCTGCTATATATAGTATTTGTTACAAAAGAACAAAAACAAATGAAAAGTAATAAAAATTGTTTGATCAACTTTTCATCAAAAATTAGCAAAAACTGAAAAAGCCCAAAACGGGCCTACTACGTGGTGGCTCATTATCCATTGCAGTTTTAATGAATATTCAAGATAATTTTAAAATTGTAAATATCACACAAATATTTGATACAATCTCACTACTCTTAAAGTCATTAAATTGATTCCATTGTAAAAAAATAAAAGAAAAAATTTCATGACTGCTTTCTGGCATCATTTCCTTGTTTATTTTTGGTAAGAATAAATTTTCCGGTAGGAAAAAAGCAATCTTACGGAATTTGTCAATATTCTTACGTTTGGTGAGTATTCTCAAAATTTTCTTAAAATTTGACAAAACGAACGATTTTTTTGAGAACGTTTCTTATTTTTCGTAAGAATTCGTAAGAATATTGCAAAACGAAAACGTTACTTAAGAAGCTGCATTAACCAGATTCTCCAGATCTTATAAACAAGTAAAGAATAATACTTAGGAAAGCCACATGGTCCCTATTTAGACTGTCCCCAGTCAACCAATAAAAATTAATAATTAAAAGCCACATTGACCCCTCTAGAGTCCCAGTCAACCATATTAAAAAAATAAAAATAAAGAGAATATCTTAAAAGAAGCCGCATGGCCCTATCTAGACTGTCCCAGTCAACCAATAATTAATAATTAAAAAAATAATAATTAAGAACCGCTTTGATCCCTCTAGAATGTCCAAGTCAACTCATAATAAATAAAAGAATAATACCCTAAAAACCGCATGGTCCCTTTTAGGCTAATCCCAGTCTTAAATAAAAATTAATAATTAAGAAGGCGCATTGTGCCCCTCTAGAATGTCCCAGTCAACCTATAATAAATAATAAATAAGAATAATACTTAAGAAGCCGCATGAGCCTATCTAGACTGTCCCAGTCAACCAATAGTAATTAATAATTAAAAATAATCACATTAATCCCTCTAGAATGTCCCAGTCAACTCATTATAAATAAGAATAATAATTAGGAAGCCACATGGTCCTTTTTAGACTGTCCCAGTCGATCAATAAAAATTAATAATTGAGTAGCCACATTGGCCCCTCTAGAATGTCTCAGTCAACCCATAAAAATTAAGAATTAAGAATAGTTTTTAATAATTAATGTAATTAATGAATATTTATAATTAAACCCACTTGAGCCTACCTATAGGGGCCTACTGTCCCAGGCAACCAACAATAATTGAGAATAATAATTAAAAAGCCGCATTGGCTCATCTAGAATGTCCCAGTCAATCCATAATTATTAATAAATAAGAATAATAATTCAGAAGCCGCATGGACTTATCTAGACTGTCCCAGTCAACCCATAATAATTATTAATTAAGAATAATTTATTCCTAATAATTAATTGCTATGGGTTGACTGTGACAGTCTAGATAGATCCATACGGCTTGTATATTACCGGCAATAATTTTGTTGGTGACTGGGACAGTCAGATGCCGTATGTGGCTTCTTATTTATATTGATTAATTACATTAATTATAATAAATCATTAATTCTTATTTATGGGTGGCTATTACATCTAGAGGAGATATCTGTTACCTACTCAATTGTTAATTTTATTAGCGACTAGGACAATTAAAGGGAGATAACGAATACTAAGTAATATTCTTATTGTATGAATTGACTAGGACATCACGAGGATGCTCAATGTGGCTTTAACAAACCAGCCATTTTTTATTCCCATAATCATCTATTACGAGCTGGGACGGTCTAGATAAGGCCCATGCGTCTTCTTGAAGTATTGTTCTTGCCAATATTTCT
Source organism: Trachelipus rathkii (assembly GCA_015478945.1). Lineage (NCBI taxonomy): Eukaryota > Metazoa > Arthropoda > Malacostraca > Isopoda > Trachelipodidae > Trachelipus > Trachelipus rathkii. The sequence goes on along the minus strand of JABUQX010052561.1, from coordinate 41,252 downwards.
TATGGGTTGACTGGGACATTCTTGAGGGGCCAGTAGACTGTAATTGTAATTACGTGGTTGAAACTGGGACAGTCTATAAGGTTTCATGCGGCAGCTTAAATATCTATTCTTATATATTATGGATTGACTGGGACATTCTAGGGGTGTCATGCGACTTTCTAATTATTATTCTTAGTAATAATTATTATGGAATTATTTGGGACAGTCTAAATGGGGAAATATGCTACTCTGAATTATTATTCTTTATTTATTAATTATGTAGTTCTTCGGACCTGACCAGAGGATAATGACTTTAATTATTATTCTTAATTATTAATTATTGTTGGTTGACTGGGACCAGTCTAGGTAGGCCAGCATAACAGCTTTCTGAATTCCCTCTTGTTATATATTTAAAAAGTACATTGAGTATCATTAAAATAATTATTTTAATTTCAATTTTTAATTTTTATGGGTTGAATGGGACACTCTAGAATAGATTCTACTTCTTTACCTCTTTATATATATATATATATATATATATATATATATATACTATAACATTGCTTCTTCTATAACCTTATATATATATATATATATATATATATATATATATATATATATATGCTATATATATATATACTATATATATATATACTATATATATACTTTCATATATATATATATATATATATATATATATATATATATATATATATATTTCATAATGTATCTTGAATCACAGAAAAAAATCAAAAAAATCAATAAAAATCAAATAAATCAAAATTGCTTGGTTGAGAAACCCATTTATATAGTACCCGTATAAACCCCACAACACTCAATCTTACGGAAGAAGGTGAATTAACTGGCTTAAGTAATAATGGCATTCTGAAATTAAGCATAGCCTAATGAAGTACCTCTTTTAACTAATTATTAATGGAATATTGTTGCATAAGCGGCTCTGATGATCCTATGTAGTTCTACAACACCAGAGTGAGTTTTTTTTTTTTTTTTTTTTTTGGGCTCTCAAACATAAATACTAACAAATGAGAAAGGTTACAAACGGTTGAGAGCATGTATGACCAATATCGCACCTAATATTAAGAAGATCTGAGAATCGCATCTAGCCCAGCTATCTAATGAAAAATTTGCATCTTTTGGGTTAGTTTAATTTACTTATTTCCAAAAAGTGATCTAAATTTGCTGCATATTACAATATTGTGTATTAAATATTTGTAGTCTTGAACTAACGATTTGTTTCTTTAATTAAATTTAA
>JABUQX010052561.1:0-30000 GCA_015478945.1 Trachelipus rathkii | reverse complement strand
AGCCGCATCTTCACGATTTATCAAAACTGTAAATTTTCTGCATCAATTTTTAACAATTTAATTTTTAAAAGCGTTATTTTTATTTTTTAATTTCTTTACATTAAAAATGTCTTCTGATTAATAAAATGATATTTATTTTCATTACACCTATTATAGTTTTTTTGAATAATACCTATTTCAGATATATTCTATATATATATATATATATATATATATATATATATATATATATATATATATATATATATATATATATATATATATATATATATATATATATATATATATATATATATATATATATATATATATATATATATATTTATATGGTGAGGTGTGGTGTAGTAGTTTTGGTGGTAAAAAAAAAAGTCATTAAATACTAAAAAAGATATAACTAAAGCTAGACAGCCTATCTATGCACTCTTCTGTTCTTTATATAATTTTATATATTCAAGAACTTATAAGCTAGTTTATTTTTATATTTGAAAAAAATATATATTTTTCTAAATATATTGAAAAGAAAAAAAATTTTACAATATATTTTTTTAAAATTTTAGGAAAGGAGTATAAAATATTTTTAGGTATATATATATATATATATATATATATATATATATATATATATATATATATATATATATATATATGCTGCTATATATATATATACTATATATATATATACTATATATATATATATATAAGAAAATATTAAAAGAGAAGGACATTTGCCTTCATGGTATATGTGGAGAGAATTGTGCTTATCTTATTAAAATCATATATATATATATATATATATATATATATATATATATATATATATATATATATATATATATATATATATATTATATATATATATATATATATATATATATATATCTACTATATATATATATATATATATATATATACTACTACTCATATATATATACTTATATCTGCACCAATAGCTCCGAACGGTAGAGCGACAGGAGTCTTTGCTTAGCAGATCGTGGGTTCGAATCCTGGTTCGGATCCTAGGTAGAGTAAATTACCTGGAGAAGTTCCCTCCTTGAATAGGGCCATGAGGTGTGAACTTTAATTAATATATATATATATATATTATATATATACCTATATCTTATATATATATATATATACTACCTCATATATATATATATATGCTATATATATATATATATATATATATATATATATAGTTTTTAAATATATTTGATACAATTTTCTCTTAACAAGATACTTTTCATATATGCATACATACATACATACATACATACTTAGTTTTTAACTCATGACTTTCAAGTATTAGGTCAACATGTACACAGTCAAATTTCTAACTGGTCAAATGAATTGCAAAATACGTTTAGATACATTAAATATATGGTTATGGAAGAAATGAAAAGTATCTTGATGTCCGTGATCCTTTCATATTTTAATTAGATTTATTATTTTTCTTTTTCAGGTCGCTGGCAATGGGAGAACCCGTGGAGGTGGTAGAAGGGCCCGACTCAGAAATCAGTCGCCTGTTCCCAAAGTGCCGGCCTCGCTTTACCCTCCCTTCCACTGCTTTTGTTTCGGAAATCAATAATTCAAACATTATTCAAGGAACTGCAGTCACTTCTACCGCCGCCGATATTAATAAAAATTGTGTGTCAGATGCTAACGACAACTACCAGGTCTTCCCTGCGACACTTGAAGACGTGACGCCTCACAGGGACGATAGTAGTGGCTGTGACAGTAGCAGAATGTCTGTTGATAGTGCTTGTGCCACTACTTCCTCTACACCTGCTTCTCATTCGTCATCCTCATCTTCTTCACACACCTCTTTTGCAACTCACAACTATCCTGCCGATGAGAAGTCAAATGATTTAAATGGGGGAGGCACTCTCAATGCCAACGATGACTTATCGGTTGTTAGTGCTTATAATGATGATCGCTTTTCATCCACCGTTCTTGATTCTTCATTTGAAGAAACAAATGGGGGAACTCTAGCGATGAGTTCTCCCCCAACTATTGGTTCGTCGCACAAACGTTCTGTCGTACACAGTGTTCCGCATAATATGAGTAATTTGCAAAATGACTCTCATATCAGTCCTCAACAGCAACAACAACAGCAGCAACCACAGCAACAGCATTATCGCACTTAAAACGAGAACATTTTCGACTTAGAGATTCTAGAATTGAAACTGCTGGTGGAAAAGAAATGTTTAGTCAATCACGAAGTAGACCTTCTCGGAAGCGTCATGAAGAGGGAAGACAGGGAATTCATCATCCTTCACATCACTTTAATCATAATAATAATAGTAGTAGTGATAATAATCATCATCAGCCTTTAATTCACCATTCCCATCACCATCATCATCAGCATGCTATACAACAGCAGAAACATCAACCCGGCCATAAACAGCAGCAGCAGCCTAATGAATATGTAAGAAAAGTGGAAAGAAGCAGTAGTAGAAGTAATAGCACAAATAGTAATTCGAGTTCATCAAGTAATGAAAGGGGGAGTAGCGAAAGCAAAAGCGAGGGTAAAGAGCCTCCTGATGAAGAAAGCGAAGAGGTCAGTCCTTCTAGAGTTGCATCTGAGGACGTTTCTGACAACGTTTCATCTACGCTCGTATATGAGACTCGACTTTCAGGTTCTTCTGAAGTCGTTTTTGACGACATTAGTGAATGGGTTGAAAGGGGTCTCAGTGTCAGGGGTGTTGAAAATTCGAGCCTAAGGAGAACCAGAAGAGGCTCAAACAATGATTCCCAACAACAGTTTGTTGGTACTTCAATTACTCCCCCTACTCCTCTCTCCCGATCTGAAAGAGACTCTGAATATGATGACGAGGATGAAGATGAAGATGACGACGAAGAGGAGGATGATGATGATTCGCCACTGCGTGTTACGAGAATAGGAAGTGTTCCAATTGCAGAATACGAGGGTTCCCGGCGGAGGTATGGTCAACCAATTCGTCCTCCTAGACCAGGGTTTCCTAGAAGGGTTAATAATATATCACAAGAAGAACGTGCCAGAGTTTTAATTAATTCTCTGGAGGGAGATAAAAAGAGTGCCGAAGTGTTGTCTAGGAACGAAAAATCTCATTCGTCTTATAGACATGAATTTAGGAAATCGAAACATAAATCAAATCTTTATCAACATGAAAAAGGGGAAAGTGATTCTTCTAAATCTAATAGTACCCAAGAACGAAACAATAGTCTTAATCCTATAGGCAGCAAAGAAACCTCTGATAAAAAAGATACGGATAAAGAAGAAACGCAAAATACCTTAGATTTTAGTCAAGACAATAATTCACCGGTTAAGATATCAATTTCTACAATAACTTCTTCTTATGCGTCTTCTCTACCAAGTAAAGTTATAACATCATCTGAGATAACTTCCGAAAAAAATAATTCTACTGCTTTCGAAGATTACAGATTTGAAGACTCGGAAACTAGGAAAGTTTTAGATGAATTTTTTTTGGAGTCTAGAAGTAAGCCGCAAGAATTTTATGATCTAGAATATACCCTTAAACGGCAACATGGAAACAGTTACGTAGGTCAGCGATTAGCAACTACCGAATGTGAGGAAGGAGCTGATCAACCACAAGCTGAGGATTCATATGTACTTCAGGAAGAGGCAGAAAATCCTAGTAACGAAATTTCAGAAAAATTGCCTGTCGAAGATTCAGTTTCCGATGCTTCTCATACAAACCAATCCTCTCGACCAAGATGTTACCTCAACTGACAAGAAGAATACCACCGGTAACACTACTGAAAATTCTCAGAAGAACATCGTTCAAGAAAATGGAAACAGTCCACAGGATAATTGCGAGGTAAGCAGGTTATCTTCTACTTGCGCGCAGCTAAATGAGTTGCAAATCAGTTTAAGTCATTCATTTAAGCAACAGGAAATTCAATCCAGTAGTAATGAAAATGTTGAATATAATATTTCATCAAACGAAGTCTTTTCAACGAAAGCTGAAGAGTGTAATAAAAGTGATGAAAATTCAGTGCTCGATTCATCGCGATCATCGCCTTTAATCGACTTGAGCGGTTCATGTTCCGTGCCTGATGAATTAAATTTTAGTACTGATAACGTAGATAGAATAACCTCATTAATTACTACTACAGCTACTACGACTACTATTATTAGTACTTTCAGCTCTACGAACGGTTGTAGTAGCAAGAGCACACTGGAATTGATAAATTCATTTGACCAAGAAAGCATGAGTACCTTAGAAGTTGTTGAAGTTGAAGTAGAGAATAATGAAATCTTAAATAGGCCCAATAACCTGCCCATTGAATCAATTTCACAGGAAGTTCAAAGTAGGGTTTTGCCAAGTTTTTCTGATATACTGGAAGACGTATCTTCATTCCCACCTCCACTCGAGATAGACTTTAACGAGCATTTAGAGGTAAATTTTCCTCTATGATTAGCCTATGCTATCCACAGTTAGCATTGTTCAACCATCTCCTCCCACTTGATCCCCTCTCCCTAAAATATTGTTTTATTGTCAGATATATCCCTCCTTTTCTCCACTTAAACCTTACCCCCTTAAAGGGAAATAAATGGCACTCCCATTCCTAATTTATTAGTGCATGATTTAATATGTCTCGTTTTAGATGCCCTTTTAATATTAGCTAGTGATAATTAATTGTGCCAAATACTTTATTTGTGTTGATTTTATTAAATAGATTTTATAGAGTAGATGTTATCTCCCATCGTTATTTTGCCCATTAAAGTCTCCATATAGTGTTTGAATGCTAACTTTTAAATATAAATGATAGGAAGAGGAAAAAATTTCAATTGCTCCTTTAAAAACTTGAATTTAGAACTTTCGTCGGAATATATATATATATATATATTATATATATATATATATTATATATATATTATATATATATATATATATATATATATATATAATATATATTATATATATATATATATATTATATATATATATATAGTATAATATATATTATTATATATAGTATAATAATCCTTTTCGTCTATACACATGCAATCTGTTTTGGTTTTGTTTTTATTTTTTTTATTATTGCTATTATATGATCCTACAATTAATTTAAGTCGTAAACGAAACAGGATAAAAAGTTAAATGATTAAAAAAAATAATTAATATAAATATTTAATAAAATCTTACTTTTTTTTAAGCATCGGACGGTTTGGGCAGTTACCAGAAAGAGTAATAGGGTCGTAAACAGGACAAAAAAAAATTCAGACAAAATTATTAAAAAAATAATCATATATATTCTGTATATATATATATATATATATATATATGATATAAATATATATATATAATATAATATATATTATATATTATATTATATATTAATATATAATTATATAGTATATATATATTATATATATATATATATTATATAATACTATCTATATTGTAACAATAGTTTAGGCTACGTTACATTAGGTTGCGATAGGTTAGGTTAGGTTAGGTTAGGTTACATGAAGTTAGGTTGTTAGCTTAGGTTACACTAGATTGATTAATTAGGTTAATTTGTTTTATATATATATAGACCTTTATATATATTATATATAATATATATATTATATATATATATATATATATATATATATAATTATATTATATATATATATATATATTATATAGGACCTTTTCCGTGTTTTATATATGCAGTAGTTTTGAATTTTTTTTTTTGTTTTTTTTTTAATATATTTCTGTTATATGATACCAAACAATGAATTCAAGTGGTAACGGACATGATTAAAAAATATATATAGGACCAGTTACGTTATACGGATTCCGTGAATTTTAATTTTTTTTATTTTTTTTTTAACTAAAAGGAATACCTAGGGTAAACCGCAAAGATGGCAGGAGTCGGGGGTCTCTCGGCCTTCCGGGGAACTGCAGGGTAGGACTATTTCCCCCCCCTCGGGGAGGGTCTCCGGAACCCCCGTCTTTGGTATTTTGGTGTCGCGGGGTTTCCTCGCCCTCCCTACGGGTATGGAAAACGTCCCCCCCTCCTGTCCCCCGTCGGCTCGAGCCCCCTAAATTTTTTTTTTTAATTTTTTTTTATTTTTAATTTTATTTTTATTTTTTACCTATTTGTAATAAGCTTTATACGCTGATTCAATATATGTAATTGGTTTTCTGTAAGTGTCTTCTTTTTTTGATATATTTAATTTATGAAAAAAAATGGTTTTTTTTTATTTTAATTATTTTTTTTTACATTTTTAATAATAAGCTTTATACGCTGATTCCAAATATGTAATTAGTTTTTCTGTAAGTGCCGTAACTTTTCGAGATATTTCATTTTTAAAAACAATATTTAACAAAAAATGTGATTTTAAAAAATTAATTTAAAAAACTGTCGTATATTTTGGAATCATGTCCGTTACACTGAAATTCATTGTTGGTAATCATATAGTAGATTATATTAAAAAAAAAAAAAAAAAAAAACAAAACGATGACTCAATTTGTAAAAACAAAAAAGGACCTTATATATATATATATAATATATATATATATATATATATATATATATATATATATATATATATAATATAATATATATATATATATATATTATATATAATATATAATATATATATATATATATATTATATATAATATATATATATATATATCATGGTCATATAGGGGGCTCGGCCATGATGTATCTTAAAACTATAATGCTACAGTAAACGGAATACATTGCTGGAAATGCTGGTCCCAATTTTAAGTGCTGGAAATGTAAAAAAATAAAAAAATAAAAAATAACATACATACATACATACTACAGCGAAAGCCGAAAAGGAATACATTTTTGGAAATCCTGGTAAATTTTCACATAGGAAATTGTAAAAAAATAAAAAAATTAAAAAAAAATTATTGTTAATTAATTATAGTAATATGATTAGAAGGCTAATTTGAGACCTTTTATTGTTTCTCGTTAAAATAAATAGATTTTCTATTAAATTTTTGCTTTTTTTTTTTTTACTAAAGAATACCGCAAGGGTAATCCGCCTTGATACCAGGAGTCGGGTCTCTCGGCCTTCCGGGGAACTACGGGTAGGATTATTTCCCCCCCACGGGAGGGTTCTCCGAACCCCGCTCTTTGGTATTTGGGTTGTCGCGGGGGATTCCTCCGCCCTCCCCTACGGGGTATGGAAACGTCCCCCCCTGTGTTCCGTCGGCTCGAGCCCCCTACTTGCCCGTGTTCCGCTTTTACAATAAATATATATTATATATTATGTCCCCTGCTCACTAAAAAAAAAAATGCCAATATTTATTATTATTTATTTTTATTTTTTTTTTTACATTTCCTAACTAAAATTTTTCACAGGATTCCAAAAATGTATTCCTTTTCGCTGTAGCTATTGTAGTTTTTGGAAATATGATTTTTTTTTTTTTTTTTTTTTTTTTTTTTTTTTTTTTTTTTTTTTACCAGTTTCCGCAATAAAAATTTTTGCCAGGATCCAAAGCATATGTATTCTTTTTCCTGTACTATTGTATTTTGAGATATGGATGATGATAGTTGTCGCTCAAAACCAATTATTCCCAAAGTGGTCTATATAGACCCCCAGGGGCTAACAACGACATGAAAAAGGGTTCGCATGAAAGTCTTTAAAAAATATTGGGGGTCCATGAGATGTAAATGGGGGTCAACGAATAGTGGATTCATTTAGGCATTATAATATTAATTAAATTAAATTAGTATAATTTCATAAAATTGTTTTAAGTTGTAGGCCATTTGTTTGTGGCGCAATCACTTTGAACTTGTAACAACTTGTACATAATGATTATACCGAGTATCATCATGTCACACACATACGCGCAGTAGAAATTCTTCGTGAAGACAGTGCAATTCCCTATGTACCTTTTAGGCAACAAAGTTTTAAGCAATGACGCTATGAAACCATCTAAACTGGAGGATCATCTGAGAAGATGTCACCCTCATAAAACAGGTAAAGATTTGAAATACTTTCAAACACTTAAAGATAAAATTCAGAAGAGACCCACGGTGGACAGAATGTTCGCTTCGTCGTCACAAAGAGAATCGCGATGATGGTTTGCGGCGTCTTACAATATCTCACTACTTTAGCAAAATCCGGAAAACCACATACTATCGGAGAAAAGTTAATTTTGCCAACCATTGAAGAGTTTTAAAAACTATTTTACACAAACCTGCATCTGATATCATTAAAAGAATTTCTTTAAACAACAACACAGTTGAAAGACGCATTGATGAAATGAGTTATGATATTGAGAGCTTCTTCTCTATACAGCTGGACGAGTCAACTTTACCTGGTAATGAAGCATTATTATTGGCATATGTTCGTTTCATTATGGATCAAGAAATCTACGAAGAACTGCTTTTCGCGAGAACTTTGACAACTGACACTAAAGGCGAATCAATATTTGATGTTTCGAAGGATTACTTCATAGAAAAAACAATCCACTTATCAAATATAATCATCAGTAACTATACCGGATCTGATCCATCCAAAAGTTCGAGCGCAATATGCAGGTTTATATAGCTATTTAAAAAACCAAATGATACCCGGGGTGTTAGCAATACACTGCGTCCATCATCGACAACATTTAGGTTGCTAAAAATCTGAAACTGTTAGATTGCATGAAATCTCTTCTATAGTCATTCATGGCAGTAACCGAATCCGAAACGACGCGTTTTTGAATACGAGTTATTTGTGAAGTGGTGGGAAGAAAATGAACGAGAACTTTCCATCAACTTACTCCTTCACACTGAAGTACGCTGGCTGTCAAGATTTTTTACTGACAAATTTTTTGAACTTTTTGAGACTATTTTAGAGTTTTTGGATGCTTGCTAAAGATCCAATTTTAAAGAAAAATTTTAATCAACTGAAGATTAGTCTATTTAACAGATTTGTTTACTAAATTAATGAGGTTAACTTGCAGTACAAGGTGACAGTCTAAATTTGATTAAAACAAAGTCCATCATTTCAGCGTTTCTTGCCAGAATTAAGCTAATGAAGCAAAACATTGAAAGGCGAGAATTTTTCCAGTTCCCCAATTTGTCACAGACAAACTGTCAGGAAGACGACATTTCAACCTACGTTCAACTTTTAAATGCCCTCTATTCAGATTTTGAAACTGGGTTTGAGGATGTTTTCACAATCCATATGGTGACATTGAAGAAACGGATGTCATATTACAAGAGGAACTGATCGGAATAAGCACTAACGAAGAACTTTAGGTACAGTTTAGAAAATAATATCAGCAATTCTGGCTTTAAAAAGACATACCTGTTACTTATCCCGTATTATGGAGTCTCGCGAGAAAGTTTTTAATTGCTTTTCCATCCTTATACCTAGTGGAAAGGGGTTTCATCGCGGTTGCCAATTTCTTAGCAAAAAAAAAGAAACAGACTGGACATCATTAACCGAGGAGATTTGAGATTAAACATAACTAAAGTGATGCAATGTTGAAAACTTTGTGTTATTAAGGGCATCAAGGTTAACAATCCTTCCCACTAAAGCATTTAATTTTTTTTTGTAAGTTATATTTAATGTAACAGATACTAACAACCTAGTAATCATATAAATACCCTCCTATCAGATTTTGAAAACCTAGGTTTGAGGATGTTTTTTCGACTATCGGTAATACACAGTGGCTAATCAGATCGCATATAATGACATATAAGAAAGGGATGTCATATTACAAGAGGAACTAATCGGAATAAGCACTATCGAAGAACTTTAGGTACAGTTTAGAAATGGATATCAGATATTCAGTAATTCTGGCTTCAAAAAGACATACCGGTTACTTATCCCGTATTATGGAGTATCGCGAGAAAGTTTTAATTGCTTTCCATCCTATTCCTAGTGAAGGGGTTTCAAGCGTGATTGCCCATCTCTAGAAAAAGAAAAAAAGAGACGGACATCATTTAACCGAGGAGATTTGAGATTAAACCTAACTAAATTGATGCCAAATGTTGAAAATTTATTATTAAAGACTGTGTCTGAATCTCCCACTAAACCACGCTGGTTTAGTTATTTTATGCGTAACAGGATACTAAATTTTTAATTTGTCTGTTTTAATTTCAATTTAATTAATAAATGTATAAAATTAAACAGAATTGTTTTCTAAAGTTTTTGCAAAAATCAATATCAGGTAAGCAGGGGTCTACCCAAACCGAAAAACATGGCAAGTGGTCTATGAGAAAATAGGTTTGGAACCTCTGCTCTAAACCAATTATCACCTATATATATATATATATATATATATATATATATATATATATATATATATATATATATATATATATATATATATATATATATATATATATATATATATATATATATATATATATATATATATATATATATATATATATATATATATATAACTTGTTTTTTTAATATTTTCATTTCATTTCTTCTAACTGTGAAGCTTCTTTTATTAAAATAAAGTGTTCTTTTGACTTTTATCACTTTCATTTACTAGGTAAAATTGTTAGTTAAATTATTAATTATTTTTAAATTAAGAAATAATACTTCTCATTCACGTTTTTCTTTTCTTCGTTTAAAATACCCCGAAACAATTTTTTTTTGCCTATCAGCCTTTCGTTAAATTATTCCCCCGTAAACTTTTTTCCATTCTGATTCAAAATGATCATTTTTTCTTACTTTATAAATTAATTTTTAATATTTAAATTTTAAAGCTTTCTGATCCCTTTCATTATAATTTAAATTATTTGTTAGTACCATATATTAGTAATATATGAAAAAGAAAAAAAGAAAGAAAATAGACGCATGTGTATAACAGAAAAGGTCATATATATAAATAAAAAATATATATATATATATATATATATATATATATATATATATATATATATATATATATATATATATATATATATATATATATATATATATATTATTCATAAAAAGGAGAGATATATATATATATATATATATATATATATATATATATATATATATATATATATATATATATATTATTTAAATATATATATATATATATATATATATATATATATATTATTATTATATATATATATATATATATATATATATATTATTATTATATTATTATATATATATATATATATATATATATATATATATATATATATATATATTATATATATATATATATATATATATATATATATATATAATGGTATTTGAAACCGGTCAGATAATATTATAGAGATAAATATTTCCTATTTACACAAGTGGCATTGAATGTTTTTACCTGTATATTTAAATAAGTATGGCTAAATTTTTTTTTATTTATTTTTTTAGATAAAATAATTTTGCATTAATTTTTAGATTTTCATAGATTTGGTATCAGATGGAATTAAATTTGTAAGTTAAACACTATTTAACAATCTTTTAAGACTAATTTTATTTGAGCTAGACTAGGGTTTTAGTAAGTAAAGAATTTAAAATTTAATTGTTTTGCGTATGTTCTAAGTTCTGAAAACGTTTAATGAGCGAAAAACTAATGACCAGGTGGCGCTGTGTCTTTAGAGAAGCGATCAAACACAACGCAACACTGGCTGATTAAAGTTTTTATTAAATAAGTTAACCAACTTTGATTATCTTCTGGTTCAGGTTAGGTTAGATAACGTTTGATAAAAAAAAACGTAAATGTACAAGGCGTTCTGTTCTGATTGTGTTTTAAACACTTAATAACCATTTTCGATCTTTGAGCTTAAATGTTCACTTTATTTCTCATAAATAAATAATAAATAAAAAGAGATTGGTACTGAATGGTATTTGTTAAAATAATTATAAGAAACAACCCAGAACTATAAATTAAAACAATAATTATCGTTATTTTAACATTCGCACATAACATCATAACTAACCTAATTTGATAACCTCTTCAAGCCGGTCTTTATTATTATTATTTTTTAGTAAAGTATATGCGAGAAAAGGTTATTTTCAATAAACTTTATTAATATTCAGAATTACAATTCTGAAGCTCACAGAGAGTTCCTTATATATGATAGAAACTTATGACAAATAAATTTCGTCAGAACTCGCATGACGAAAACGGTTTCGTTACCGGAATGAAGAGGCTAATAGAATGAATGACCTTTTTATCCAGTAGAACCTTGAGCATCTGAGTTTTATGACTCAAAATTTAGATTTATAAGTTATTAATAATGATCTTTACTGATGTTAATTCCTTACTCTATTCCTACTAAATAAGCAAACTCTCAGAAACATGTTTGTGTCATGATTGTTTCTTGTGAAGTTCATGTTCTTTCATGTAGTAAATAGACTGTAGGTATATTATAGATATTTTTAAAAAAAACTATAGCTAAATTCTTTAGTTTTTATTTCTAGATCTTTAAAATTAAATTAAGTATCTTACTATATATATATATATATATATATATATATATATATATATATATATATATATATATATATATATATATATATATATATATATATATATATATATATATATATATATATATATATATATATATATATATATATATATATATATTAATTTTAAATGTAACAAACTTTATGCATGTTAATTGTAAAATGATAAGTACAAATAGATATTATTTTTAATGGGATTTATCATTACAATTTCAATTTAAATTTTTCAATAATCACAAATATAATTTTACAATTAAATACTTTTCAAATATTTAAGCATGCTTTGTTAGACTTATATCTTTATTTTGTATATACAGAAATAATTTTGATCATACACACGCAAGAAAATAAAGTCATGTAAATTAAGCATACAAGCAATTTAATGCTGACTCTCATTATAATGATTTTAGATATTTTTCTTCTACCTTTTTTATTAATTAAAAATTTTGGAAACATTCAATGATTTATGTTAAAATTAAATTAAATCCATAGTTATTTAATTTTTTTTCACGTAATTTATTTTTATTCATTTTTTCATCTTTGTCTCTCTCTCTCTCTTTCTGATGTATTTAATGTCAGATTGGGATATCTCGTAACTTTACACTGAGTCCCGAGACGACCTCCTGCGATTCTCTTGATGTTGAGAGCGAGTTTTCTGTTGGTGATGCAGAAGGGTCGATTCCTTCTTCAGGAAAGATTGTCAATACAATGCCTGTCCTTGAAGATGGTTTGTCCTCTGGTAGGTTTCTAGTTTCATTAATTTCAGTACTATAGATTAATTACATGCTAGTATATATTAGAGATGTACCAGAATTAAATTTTTCAGTTCCGACCGGAACCGGAATTAATCAGTATCAACAAAAAAAATCTGTCCAAAACCGGGGGGAGGGTTATCTTTTTATCTCCGTCCAAAACCTTCCTTTTTTTTTTTATTCTATCTCCTCTTCCCTTTATATATATATATATATATATATATATATATATTTATTTTTATTATTATATAATTTTATATATATATATATATATATATTTATATATATATATATATATATATATATATATATATATATTATATATTATATATATATATATATATATATATATATATAATATAATTAATTTAATTTAATTTAATTTGTAGGCCCCTCGCTCCTTTCCTATGAGAAACGGGCTATCTCGAGGTATTGTGGCACCACAGATAGGTCGGCCCCCAGATCCTTCAAGACAAGTGTGTCAAAGTTACGTCTGATGTCCGTCAAGTCCAAGCAGTTTAGTTAAAGGTGTTCTGTGTCTTCGTTTGTCTGGGAGGAGCATCTTTAACAATAATAATGTAAAGGAGCGTTATGATAGCTATGTATTTATTCGTGAAGGAAAGGGTAGTTACCAGAGCGAAGACAGGACAGCATCACTGGTTTGACGATGTAAGCAAGTTCTGTGGGAGATATTTTAGGTGGGCGTGCTTGAAGTACCATGTTGATTGGATATTCTGAGATCGCTCTTTGTGTTAATTGGGTGTGAATGTGTTTGATAAATAATAGCTGTGTCTGAGATGGAGATGGGAGCTTATTGTATTTGTCAGAATAGTACATGGCTGGTGTAACTATTTTATTCCTTGGTGCCGGGAGTTGCTGTAATGTTTGGTGCAGATGGTGGTTGTTTGAGAGTGTTGTAAAACTGGCAGCCTATCATGTCGAGATGGGCCATTATTGGAAGGATTTTTGTTTCTGTTTGTAAGTGATGGATGGGAGTAGAGGGGAGACAGCCTGTTAGTACTTTTAAATCTGTTTGGCAGAAATTCCAGTTTTTGGATGTTGGTCTTTGGTATTATGGGAGCCCAAGAGGGCGATGCATAGTTTAAGATGGGATGTAGATGTCTGAAAATCATTATATGGGACTTTTTTGTTAACCAAAATTTGTTACGGTTTGCGCTTTCTTCACATTAGGTTTATATGTGGCTTTGCAGGAGATGTTCTTTATGTGGGGGATGAATGACATGTGTGTATCGAAAGTCAGGCCGAGGATGGTGGTTGCTTATTAAGAGGGAGTCTGTTTTTTGAGAGTAGAATTGTTGGATAAATGTTAGCCTGTTTTTTGTCAGACGTTAGTAGTGTGATAGAGGATTTTTGGGGGGGAGGCTGTCATTCTGTTTGTCGTCAGTCATTGTTCCAGTTGGTTTATATAATGCTGTAGTTCTTGTTTTGCTGTATTTTTGGAGGACTGAGCTGTGATTGTGAGATCGTCTGCTTAACTACTGATTTTTACAGAGGGGGGCGTGGGTTGTGGTATGTCTTGCATAAAAAGATTAAATAGTGTTGGTAATAGTGTGGCGCCCTTGGGGACTCCATTGAATAATTTGTCTGTTCGAAAGGTTTGGCGTTCTAACATGACTCTGTCTGTACGACGAGGCAAAATTTGCTATTATTTTCTTGTCATTGATGCTTATTCCAGTGTTTAGTACTTTGTCTATTAACAGGTGGCAGGGACTGTATCAAATGCCCTGTTTATGTCTATTGATACTTGGAGAGTGCGGGAGGATGGTTGGTTTTGGTTAAAACCGGTGAGGATGTTTAGTGTCAGATCGGTTAGGAGTGTGGTGGTGGAATGTTTTTGTCTGAAATCGTGTTTTGTATTTGAGAAGGGGATAAGAGGGGAGATTCTGTTCAGGCTTAATCTTTCGAAAACTTTAGTAGATAGCAATGAGATCGGTCTATATGAGGCTGGGATATTGGGTTCTTTGTTAGGTTTTAGTATGGGGATTATGTGTGCGGGTTTCCAGAAAGGTCGGATACTGTTGGTTTGCCAATCTGTGTTAAATATGTGTGTTAGTACTGCTATGACTTTTGTTACGAGGTGTTTGATGTGGATGTTGGAGACTTTGTCTGGATCTTCTGCTTGTGAGTTTTTGATGATTTTGATGGCGTTGAGTACCTTGAGCGGAATGGATGGGGAGGATGTGCTTCTTGGTTAATCTTTAATTTTTAAGCCGTTTAGTTGTTAGTCTGTTGGTGGGTATTGTGGGTTTGTGACTAATTTTAGAGTAGTGTGACGTTATAAGATTGCATTGATTTTTAGGGCTAAGGATTATAATGTTTTGTTTACAGATGACTTCGTGGGTTGTGTATGTGAAGTGTGGATTTTTTTATTGTTCGGTGTATTTTTGTTGAGTTGGTCTTATAGTTTAGAGTTTGAGTGTACTGTAGCCAATTTTTGTTCTGGTTCGAGTTTATTAGGTTGTTAATTCTGTAGTTGTAGTCTTTAATCTAGTTAATTTGGTTTTGATTTGATTGTCTATTTTGTCTAAGAGAGTTTCTCTGTTTTATCAGGGTATTCATTTTCGGTGAAAAGTTGGGATTGAAGCGTTTGCGGTAACCTTGGGAGATGTATTTTCTAGATGTTTTTAATATGTGTTGAGATGCTGTTGGCATGCTGTTGGCTTTCTCGAACCCTGATATTGGCTTAGACTATAAATCCTATTGAAGATCACTAGTGGATAAAGGGTATCTATGATAACCCCCTAATATTCCATAACCATATGCAATACCTAATTATATTTAATAAATAAAATTATATTTCAATCATTTAGTTAATATATATATAATAATATATATATATATATAATAATATAATAGAAATAATAAATATAATAATATATATATAGATTAGATATTAATATAATATATATTAATATTACTTATATATTAATATTAATTATATATTAATACATAATATTTATATATATATATATTATATATAAGTCTCAAGTTTATTAACTTTGAATACTTTCTTAATCTATTTAAAATTATTAAAATATCTATTTAATCATATAATTTTTTAAAAAAACATGCAAGAGAAAAAAAAACGTGTGTAATCCACATAAGATTGTTACGTAATCTGATTATCTGAGTTTGAATTAATTATTTAGATGGAGAAGTCAAACATTATTTTAATTGAAATTAATATTAACTACCATCCTTCTTTTATACGCGCTTTATAAATTACGGTCCAGAGGGCCACATTTTGATAATCCTAGATAATTCTTAAATGATAAAAAGAGGTCCTAGGTAATAAAATTTAAGATACAATTTTATTTCTTAATACTTAATTTACTTAATTTTAATAAATAAACAGCACGAAATAAAATCGTTAATCAATCGGAGTTTTCACGTACAATTGTTTGTTTGACATCGAATGAGTTATTTTTTTGGTGCTTCGGTTTATTTCCTCGGTAGCGAATGCGAGAGAACGATCCCTCTCGGCGCAGTTTACCCAAGTGCGTAGCACGTGAATACATTCTATGAGGACAAAAGTCTTGCTCCGGTTAGGAATGCAAGAACCAAAGAGGCTAATGCTTTTAACTTTTATTGTTAATTTCACTATTTGCGACTTTTTTATGACATGGTATTAAATCAAAAAAAAATGTTCTTGAATGAAGATCATTAAATTGATTTAAAATCCAAATAAAATTATAAAAAAATATAAGTAAAAAAACTATATATAAATTCAAGAAATAGTGTTTTAGCCGAAGTATTAAGAGATTAAGAAAGATAGGAATAAAATTTAGGTAACTTATCTGGTTCATTATATCAATAGTGTAAATATTATTGTATTTTTAATTCTATAAGTTATATATATATATTGAAAGAAGAAAATAATTTAATCATTTACTGAATTTAGAAAGAAATTAGTTTAATGAATTTAGAAAGAAATAACAACGTTAAAGCAGTTCAAAAACATAGACCATACTAATAAAATACTAATAATAATACCATAGATATAAATATAGAAATAAGTTGAATCAAGCAAAGGGTATCTTAAATTATTTAACCTATAATTGCTTTAAAGAGTAAATTATAATAAAACTTATATTGCCTAAGCTAAGAGTCATTATTAGAGTGAGATTATAGATAACTAACTGGAAACGTCATGGTGCTATATAAATTAAATACTACAATATAGTATGCATTTATTGTAATAAGACCGAAATAATTATGCATACTCGTAAGTTAAAGTAGCCAATTGTACCTTATGTAAAATTATTTTATAAATTGGTTGTGTTTAAGCCAATATCAAAACAACATTGGCATGGAGTGCAACCAATCTCAAAAGGAAACAAATAACTGTATGCTGCAAATTAGTTAAGACCCTCATCTTTCAGAAATATAGAAATTTAATTTATATATAAATATTATATTTATTATTTATTATTTTGATTATATCTATATATATATATTATATTAAGTTGAATCCCCACGATTATTACCATCTATAAAGAAGTGGTGGGTAATAAACAATCTAATTTTCCTCCACCACGTAGATATGATAGGGCAAGTCACATACAACCACCTTGTTTTTCTCATCCCAATTCTCTACCGAAGGAGTATAATAGGGAAAAGGTAAATACATCTTCTTCTCCTGTTTCCTCAATTTCTTCTTCATACCAACTTCAGGATGAAGCAAGATTTCTACCCGTTTCATCATCTTTCTTAACTAACATCTTCTTTAATTTCAACTAATGCCACTTTAACTTTTATTGTACTCTCTAAACTCAACAGCCTCCCTCCCTGAAAAAATCTCCCCCCCCCAAAAAAAAACTACGTACGCCATTGCCATGATAGTGTTCAGTGGCAGTGGCAGAAGTAACGATCATTGCACTAATTTCGGTATCTGCTTTAGGTATGAAGGACAATTCAATATTCATGATAAAGTAGATATTTAATTCTTTTATAATAATAATAATAATCAAAATAATATATATAATAAATAATTCACAAAAATAATACATAATAATAATAATACTTAAATAATATAATAATAATAATAAAATAATTATAATACTATACTAATATATTCAATATATACTATAAATAATAATAAATAATCATAATAAATTAATATAATAAATAATAAATAACAATAATAAATTTAAAATTAATTCTTAATAACTAATAACCAATAAATCTAGAATAATAATAATAATATAATAATAATAATAATACCATTAATACAGGATAACAAGTATTATCAATGTTTCGTAGTCATTTTTTTTGTTATCTTGTATAACGGTTACTTTCATTCATATCACAAATACAAATCAACACAACACATACACAATATTATATATAAATTATCAATTAGATAAATATGAAGGGAATATGAATGTAACAGCAGCAATCGAGTATTAAAATAATGAAAGTTAAACGGTTTTAACAAGACAAAAAAAACCAAAGACTATGCGTAAGACATAATACTGGTTATCCTAAATGTATTTTTATTATTTTTATTTATATATATATTATTATATATTATTATATTATTATATATTATTATTATTTTATATTAGTATTATATTTATTTATTATATTTATTTATATTATATTATTATTATTATTATAGTAGTATTATATTAATTATTATTTTATTAATTATTATATATATATTATAGATTATTATTGATTATTATATTATTATTATCTATTATTAATTATTTTATATTATTATTTTAATAAAAAGAATTAAATATTTTACTACAACTGAATACAATTAAAAATTAAAATTGAATTGCCTTGAAATTAATGCAGCCTACCATATTAGTCAATGATCGACTTCTGCACTCACTGAAACACTCACTGCAAGCTACGTAGTTAATTAGTTATGAGCCTTAAAAGAGTATAGTGCTGGAAAAAAATGTAAGAGTAAAGCTGTTAAGAGCAACAATTGAAATTAAAAAGGATGTTATTGATGAGCATGAAAATGGTATCGGTGTAGGTGAACTTGCTACCATGTTACCGATGATTTCCAAAGAGAGTATGAAAAGTTTGTGTGAAAATAAGATGAACAGGAAATGAATGTGGTGAAAGAGGGGGTGTAAAACTGTAACGCGCCGGGAAGGGGAATACTATGGTAGGTATATGGAGTATTCGTTTCATCATGATTTTTTTAAACTGATTGAATTTATTATAGATTAGATAAAAGAATGCCGAGTGGAGAAGGTTTTATAAGCGAAAGCCATTAATTAAAATGAGAAAGCAAAGGCCATGCACAATGATTTAGTTAAATACATTATGATTCTAGTATATAGATAAGTGAATAACATATGCTATAGATAAGGGGTGACAGTAGGTGGGGGGCAGGAATAACCCCACCCCTCCCGTGGAACCTCCACCCTGCCTGGTATAGTAAATTGAAAGGTATACTATATATAGTGAGCCCAAATATCTAAATAGTATATATATACTGTATAATAGTTATATAATATATATATATTAAGATATATATATATTATAGAATAGGAGTGAGAAGAAGGTTATATTATAGAAATATATTAATAATATATATAGAATAAGAATATATATAATAATATAGTATAGATATATATACATAGATAAATTTTATAGTATTATATATAATAATATATTATAGTATATAATATATATATATATATATATAATATATAATGATAATATAATATAAAATATTAATATGTTATAATAATAGTATATATATATTATATATTTTGTGTGTGACGAATTTATTAATTATATTATATAGTGTTGTAGTATATAGTGTTGTGTTAAAATTATAATGTTAAGTAAATAGGTGGATTGTTAAAGTTAGAGTAGTGTGGTACAATAATTTATGGTTCGTTATTTTCAATACTAAAAAAATAAGAGGATAAAAAATAGCTCAGTAAAAGGCTTTGTAACGATAAAAAACCCTTCTGATGGAAAGGGAGGGATGATAAGGGGGAGAGAGAGAGAGATGAGAGAGACGTACGAAGAGATATAAAGAAGGGACGATAGAGATGAAGTAGGAGTAGACTAGAGAAGTATATATATATTTATATAATATATATATATATATTATATATACATTAAAATATAATATATATATGGGGTATTGTATATATATATATATATATAAAGAGTAATTATATTAATAATAAATGCTTAGGTATATAGTTATAAGTGTTATATATTAATATATATATGTATAATAGTAATAGTGTGATATAGATATATATAGATAATATATAAATATATAGTAGATATATGAGTATAGTATAAATTATATATATATTTATAATAAATAATATGTAATAATATAATAGTATATATATATTATATATTAAATATTATTATATATTATAATATATTATAATATTATTTATATATATATTAATATAAGCAATAATTTAATAGGTGGAAGAGATATATATAATGTAAGAGAGAGAGATAGTATATACCAAAGTGACGTATGTATTCCTTTGAGAATTAAGAAATGGTTTGGTGCCCATTGGTGGATATAAAACAGTGAAATCCATTGGTTAGAAAGGATTAAACCCTGGAATGGGACCACGGTGATCCCCGATTTTGCCCTGAGGCAAGTTATCCTGAGAATCCTGAGGAATTTTATATATATTATCTTTATTTTTGGTAAGATTTAATTACATCGAAGAAAAAAAAGGCATATAAGAGAGTAATTATAAGATAAGGATATGTGTATAATAGGAAGAATATATAGTATATATATATATGATATTAAGAAGAGTATATAAAAATTACAATATATATGATATAAATTAAAAATATATAAATAGAAGTAATAAGATAAGAAGTTATAATAGTAAAGTAAGACGTAATAAGAGGAGAATGAAGATACTAATCATTCTGTAGATAGGAAGTTATTAGCCGTAAGATATAAAATTAAGAAAAATAAGGAAATATGAGGATAGGTGTTAGACTCGGATAAGGAAGAGTTACTTAAAATTATTTAAAAGAAGAGAGATTAAATAGCAAAACGGAGAAAACTATCCTTCAAGTCTATGAATGAGAGGGGAGTAGTATCTTATATATAACGACTTTAAACTTATTTTTTTAAGAATTATAAGAGTAACTGTAATTAGAGTGAACAGCCTACGTAACGTAAACTTATTATTATTTTTTTTTATCGTGCCAGAACCTTCTAATTTACTACAATAGTAACAAGTTTGTAATTTGTTAATAACAATTGAAGGTGAAATGGTTAGAAAAATTTTAACTTGTAAATTATAGTAGATCAAGATTCATTTTTATATGAAACTCAGTCGTATGCAAAGCTCTGATTAATAATTCAGCACAATGATAACGTCTGTTGTATATTATCTCATTCTGACGACCGATCACTGTTCCAAGGTGCTATAATGCTAGCGGGCTTGCGGTTTTAAAACTCTCCTACCTTTTGACTCCCCCTAGATAAGCTTTACCAAGTGCACATCCCTTGTCTTTTATATTGTTAGCGTAATGTTCTCATATATAAATCTTTTCTGTACTAATTGCTACTATTTCTGAGTGTCAATTGTTAATCGAAGATTACACGACCTTTCCGTGTAAGGTCTGCAAGATCTGTTGGATAACAACCCTCGCCGTTGTTGCCTGGAACTGAAAGAGGGCCGGTCCGGGACCTTACATCTGAGTAGTGGTTTAGGTAGTTCTTGCCGACGATACGAGTTGTAAAGTTATCTGCTCCGAACCAATTTACCCGCCCTACAGCGGAAGCGGAGGTACTGAGCGGCTTAAAAGGTAGGTCCGCTATCTGGTTTGTAGCCCATTGTAGTACGCGATAAGTGAACAAGTGACTGCATGGGTTAAATTTCGCAGAAAATGAGAAATTAATGCTGAAAGGAGTAAACGAATCAGTCCATCGTAAACAGTGACAAGTAGAGTTCTACTGTATGGTCCATGGGGCCAACCCAGAAATATACCCCTATTTAAAAGCCGATGGTAAGACCGAAGGCGACATGAAAATAGATTGTGCGCCGCAAGTCCTATGACTTATAGGATCTTGGGTATACAGAATCAGACCCATCTGTGCTGAAGGCATTCGGTGGTTGAAGGGCGCCATTGTTTGGCTCGCACAGGTCGTTATAGAGTGCAGTGGAGGTCCCGGAGTTTAACAGGGCCGGCGAGAGTCCCCAGGATATGTCCGATTGAATGCTGCAAGCAACAACGAGTGGGAACCAAATGTTCAAGAGGAAATCCTCATCCGACGACATAAATTGACGGGTATCGTGGATGGGTCTAAGTGAATGGTGAAATGAGTATGAACAACAGAGAAGAGCCATTATTCTAGAAGTTATGAGAAGGTAAACTGGGGGACTGGGAGTGGGCAGAATGAAGAATATATCTGTGGCACCTTCTTGGTAATAAAGAGAGCTTGCTGTAGTGTGTGTACGACCCGAGGAGGAAGACGAGGGAAATGTGTTTGATATGTGAGGAGTTCGCTATAGCGAGACGCTGGAGTTCATATTATGGCGAATCAAACAAGAATTAGAACGTTTGGTTTGTCTGAAATGGCTGTAGGTAAGTTAGTGGGTTCACAAAACCAATGACTTCGAGTTTAGGGTTGGCAAAATTGGAGATGCAAAAAGTCTTAAGCAGTGGGGAGATAATGCTCGGTTAAAAGATAAAAGCTGAATTTTCAGCCCATATGTTGTTCGAAGAATTACACAAGATATTCGGCCGTTGAGTGGGTGAGTTAATTGTAAATTGAAATTATGTTATATGATAAATAATGTATGTGCAAATTTTCAGGGATATGTATTGAGTACATTTATTTTTATATTATGTAGATTAGAAGATGAAGATATTATATATTATAAATATTTAATATTGTTTAATATTTTATTATAATTATTGTTACTAATTGTATTCATGTATTGAAATAATTAAGATAATTAATTAATCAAATGATAAAGTATATTAGCCTATAATGAATATTCATTATTATTAATTATGTATATTATTATTATTATTATTAATAGATTATTAATAATTATATAATTGAATAATTAAGTAGAATAGTAGTAAGGAAGAAGATAGAATTGAAGTAAGTAAGTAGTAGTATTGTAGTAGAAGTATAAGTTAGTATAGAGAGTATATTAGTGGGCGGAGTAAAAGTACTAGAGTTAAGAGCGAGGCAGTGAGTGACATTAGGGGTAGTGAGAATGACCACGTGTATAAGTCGTATGGTGGAGTATTGATTAAAGTTTGCCGAATACTTAAAGAAAGTACTATATAAAGGTGAGAGTAAACGTTAGAGTAAAAGTAAGAAGGTGTGTAGTGAGTACGTTCTGTAATAGTGAATAATTTACTATGTAACTTGCAACCTGTATTATTATTAATAATGTATTTTCATTGTTTTATGCTAGTAATTTCATGTCTATGTTATATATTGCATTTATATATATGCTTTGGAATTATATTGAATGATTAATTAATTATTTGTGCTTCATAATGTGTAATCCCATAGTAACTGTTGAAAAAGTAAAATAAGATCTATTTATTATTGAGACTTATTGTGCATACAAATCATAATAGGTAAGGTTAGTGTATGAAATATTAATTAGAAAAGTTATGGATAATTTGTTAAGTGTAGTAGTTTCCATAATTGGTAAGTTATCACTTGATTGATTCTTATTGATTATTATTATATATTATAATTTATTATGTGTATATGATTGTATTATGTCAAATAGTATATTATGTATCGTAGTTTATTATCAACTAAATATTTTATATTTTGTTGTAGTATGCACTGAAAGAGTACGGTTGTCAGATGATTATTGGAAAGTTTGATTTTGAGTGAAGCTATTATATACGGACGAGGTAATCCTTTATTGAGTTATTGAATATGATCGTCTGCGATTGAAGTAAACATAATTGTACGTTGATGCCTTTGTCCAGATTGATTATGGTATTTCATAATAATGTTGTATCAAACATACGATACCTCACTCGTGGACTTTATCTATATTGTGATTATTTATTATGTTAAAACATTATTAGGAATACTCGCCATTAAATCAGTTCATTGTGAACAAAATTAATAACTTGGGTATTATTATTATATTATTATATTTTGATTACTTTATTAATATTCAATATCTTTATTTAAGAGAATTAGGTTTGTTGTAGGTGTCATAAAATATTACGTCAGCAATTGCTAACGTCTATTTCAATAAAAGTCTTAATTTACTCTGTAAAAAATCAACTTTATGTAAGTTTAGTTATATGTATAGCAGATTAAGTCTATTGGCTGATTCCAATGGAAAGAAAGTAAATTCATGTTCGCAGTGAAAAGTAAAAAGTGTTGTTGTAAGTATTTGATTTACATCTGACATTAAATATTAAAGTTTTGCCTGTCTCGAGGTATACCTCTTTTGGAACTACTTAAACATATTTTTTTGTAATAATAATACGATTTGTGATGTAGCATTTTATAGTTGGTTTCAGTTCATTGTGCGGATAAAGAGTATAGCACGAGTACATAGTAGTAGTCTATATGTTTTTTGTCAGTTGGGAATAGCTGTGCAAAGTGGACTAAAGCAGTTGGAAGACGTGCAGGTGTGACAGTTAATAGATGACTGTAGATTTGTTTGAGGATCAAGTGAATAATGGCCGTAATATGTTAGTATGCTGTGAGGTCTCTTATTGCAACATTGTCACTCAACTAAAAGATAGTGCTATGCTCATTTTCGTATCATATGTCAATCATGTTGTTCAGGTGAGTAATATGGTATGTAACGAAGCGACGTTCGTAACTCTTATTCACTCTCTAATATCTGCGTTTGACATAGTAATTATAGTGATCTGGTTTACTTATTATATGCAATGAAGTGTATTTTTAACATCTCTTAATAATATTAAAGGAAAGATGGCATGTAAGTTTGTCTTGCTCATATATTGGCTCGCGACATGTAATGAAGTTATTTATCTGTAATAGTTAATTATATGTATTATGATATTATTAGATTGATAATATTAATAAAAGTATAAAATAAATAGGATTAAATAATATTATAATGAGTCAATTAATTAAGATATAAAATATCGATATAAATTATTTATATGTTATTTAATTGATTTAATCTAAAATAATTATTATATAAGATTATTTAATATATATGTATATAGTATAATAATTAATTGAATGATACTTAGTTTGTATGTTCTGTAGTATAAATTCATGTACTTGTAATAATTTAGTTAATATATATATATATATGGATGATTAATAAATACTTCAAACATTCATTCGAGCAGTGCAAATTTACAGAATTCACATTCCCCTTTGAGTATAAAATGAAGAATAGAACTATATTTTTAATTATTAAATTCACTAAATGAAGAATAAAGTAATTAAAAAACAACCCTGACAGATAGTGATGAAACGTCGGCTGTTGTGTGACGTACTCTGAAGTGACACGTCCCTTAACGGACAGTACACACGTAAATCTTAGAAAAAACTATATTAATATAATATTATATAATCATTAATTTAGGACGTTTGAATATTGTGTTCATTTTAGTATTGTATGAATAATTAATTTTTGCTATTGGTAATATTATATATATAGTGTCTCTAGATGTTAATAATTTTCTAAATGTATATTATCATTTTTTTATATATATATAGAATTTTGCCATAATAGGACAAAATTTTCTTGAATTATATATTATATATTACATTACATGAATGTGCGACCCTTAGTACTGAATTATTATCACCTTTAGATTGTAGTATATTAAATGTTAGTTAACTGTATAGGTAAGTATATATTAATGGGATAATGTATTCATAAATAGTGAGTGATAGTAACACACCTAATGTTGCACAGCAACAATGACAATATTATTGTAATTTATATAAGTATGACCTATGTATTATTATGATGTAATGAGGTATAAGTTATTGTAATATATGGGTTCCTTATTAGCCCCTTATACTACGTAGTATAAGAGTGATTATCCTTAAATTCTTTATGGTGTATATTGTATCTTAAATTAATCTAAATGGTGGCTCTATTCTCTTGGCACACACATGGTACTTGTAGTATCTAATGCGGCAATTATTTCATCGGGAGAAATAGGTTATTGGAAAAATGGGCGTCAATAGTATGGAAGTTATAATTAAAGGGTGTGGGCGTAAATAGTCGGTTAAGGTTCAATGATGCATCTCTTATTCGTTTGAAATCTAATTTCAATAAAATCTTTAAACGTCATTTTAGGATAACTGCTGAAGGGTTTTTAATTCACTATGTTGCCCAAGGGTAGGTATATCCTTCATCTATGTTGGCGGAAGAACGTGAGTAGATCCAAAAAACATTATACTTCTGTTAGTGCTCAGAATCAGAGAAGATTCATCAATTCAGATTTAATCTGAATAGTGCTTCAAAAGATAAGTAGACCCAACAGTAGTAAAAAATAATACAAGTGATGCAAGAAGTTTGTACTACAGTAAAAAAACATTGTTAAAATAGATTCTTAGATAAAGTGAAAATCTTGTTCCATGTCTGCATCTTAGATGCGAAAATTGATTGTTTCTATGTTAAGAACTCTCCAACTTGATAACAAGGCCAATCTTTCTTCGGCCTCCTACTTTCCTCTAACTCAACTTCCGGGAGTCAGGGGGGATTCTGGGCATTTTCACATCTGTCCCTCCCCTTCTTATATCTAACAGTCATTGAATAGGGAGATAATTTGAATTTACGCGATTGCATTATGGGACTCGTAACTGAAATTAATAAATGAACGAACAGTATATGAGATAGGACGGGTGATCTAATTAGGTCAGTCCTGAGATAGGACCATAATCCTCCGATACCGAAGTTTTAATTAGAATTAATAGGGAGAATGATGCTTGACCGTGTGATAAAGTAAACCCTCATCCTCTCTAGTATTCAACTTATATATGTTCTCTATGCTACTCGAATACTTAGCTATAATTTCCCATCAAAGAAAAGTGTTGGAAATAATACAGCGCGCTAATATGTCCAAGACGGATACCTATTACCGAAAAACAGTTATTAGTGAAGAAGGTCAGCACGTACTCTGAATCCGGTTTTACTAACTTGATACGCCTTAATAGCCTTAACCGTTTCTAATATGTCTAAAGATCTTTTATAACACGAACTTTAGCTCAATTACTTTGCAATATTATTCGTTATAAGACTAGCATTTTCATGGAGTTATAGAAAAATATCGAATCTCATCCCTTGCCTTTCCGGATCACCCCGACCCCATAAGGTGTGGAAGCGCACTGTCGTGCTTTCGTGCGGTGCCTCAAAGAGAGAAGGCGGTCTACTGTGCCAAAAGATTAATATTATACGGGGTGTCTGTTTCCCTATCTAACAGGAAGGTTAAATACTGTGTTTTTTCCCACTGCCTCGAAAACGGGATATTGGGGGTACGGGAGCCGCCAGGGAACATATGATAAGTCCGCCCGGCCCGTGGTGGTAATTTTAGGGTGCAACGTCAAATAATGTAGACAGGTATCCAAGTACATATTGAACCGGAGTGAAGGCCTATATGGTACACTAAACGCACGATGAGTCACTAGCTGAACTCTCCGGAAGCTCCCCTCCTTTTTTATAGATTTTCCATCCTGTTCTCTTATTAGTACTTAAACTTACCGTCTTAAGCTTTCTTTCCAAATTACAGCTCATATAATCTATAGGCTTAGAATGGTTGTTGGATAGTAGGACGACCTTACTTTCTTCCCTATTTCTATCAAATAATTAAGTGATGTTTCCGTTTACATAGGAGGAATTCGGTCTATCTACTATTAGAATTAATGTTTCCTGCCTGAATGTTCAAAATCATGAGTTGAAAAATCTCTCGTGTGGCGGAACTGAAGCACATTGCATAACTCGTAAGTACCACTCAATGATGGCCGAGTGTACTACGACCCTTCATAATCTGCAAGGTTTGGGCTTTTCATGTAACCTCATTTATTCGCAATTGTTTCTGCTCACTTGTCTCCATTAAACTTTCCCTAGAATTGGCTGCGCTCTCGTCTTGGGTAATCGGGTTCATCCGAGCCCTTACCCTGATTCATTGTACGCTTGAAATCCTGCTTGGCCAAACTAATTCATGTCCCCCTGTTGTAAAGATCTAGGTATGTTAATTATTCCTAAAGGGGTGAAACTAGGAAAGGTGAACCACCGCCGACACTTGGGGAGAAGGTTGAAAAATTACGTGGAGAGATATGCCGGTAGTAAATTGCCAAGAATCGCAAGTCCAAAAGCTCCTTGCTGATAAAATGTTTATTCAAATTCTGTTAAAGAACCCAACTTCTAACAAATCGTCGCCTCCTCTACAGACATTTCTAACTTTCCTATCTCTTTCGGAGGTTCTCTCGTCGTCTCTCCTGTTGAAATATAAACATCCTTGGCCTAACATAAACAAAAAAATGTCTTGGAAACCTCACCATCGCAATGGCTGATAGGCGGCCTATTCCCATAACAACAGCAGAAGTCTTGCTGGAAGAGACCTTGGTTGGTCCTGTTATTGTCGCGTAACTCCCTAATTCCGGACTCAAGTTACGTCTTAAAAACCTAGATTTATACCAAGAGGTCAAATTTGGGTTTATGCGGTTTTATAGTACACCTCCGCCGGCTTAATAATGAAATAGTGGGAGATTTTTCAAAGAGACTTCGCTACTATGGTTTGACCTGCTCTCAATAGCTTTAGAGTGGTTAACGGTTAAAGAAGGATTGTTAGAAACTGAGGGTAGTATCAGCCTCAAACCTGTGTATAAAATGTGAATTTTGGGGGCTGGTCAACTGTGTTATTTTCAAACCTCGGGCATGGAGCTTTAAAATTCCCCGCTTTTTTTTGTTGTCAGTAAATTTAGAGTGTCACGTTAGAGGAATCAATATTCAAAACTGCTAATAATTAAAAAGAAAGTTGTCCTAATTGTAGTACCCATTAAACTGTCTGTAACCGATTTGACAGTACTGGTGATTTAGTGTAGGTATTTTTACTGAGTCGACCCTTTCGTAACCGAAAGCTCTTTGACCCTCGTTAATCTTGCGGCGAAGACCAATTAGACTCATTTTGATGGAGCTTCCGGGGGTGGTGCTTGTAAATAATCATAACACATTTTTTCTTCTAATATACCGAGGTTAACAGACTGGGGATAAGGAAGTTTTTCCCCACGTGAGAGTCCGTCAACCGAGGTTGACGTCTGAGGTTTGTTGCATATACCACCATTTAGTCGGTGGGGCCACTCAGCGTGGCCTTCATTCCCTAGCCGTAATTTATATAAGAATCTATCGGGCGCATAAACACATAACCCATTTTTATTCGCTTCCAGTTTAACCGAGCACCGGTAAAAAGGGTGTGACTGATTGCGAAAGAATGCTTGCCGTTATCCGTTCGGCTGGCTATGAGTTTATTTGTTGGTGAATGGTATCTAGATTAGATTGTCCTTAAGCTGCAGCCATAATAAACCCGTCGTTTTTAACAGAATCTAGTTACTCGACTATGCTAATTTTAAGTTCGGTTCGTATATTTTCTGCCTGTCGCGTAAATATGCGTGCCGCTGTGAACGTTCTAGCGCTCTAAGTTTCTTGTTCATAGAGGGCAAAATTGGATCTCTCCTACTCCTTTATTTGCGTTATCATTGGTTGTCACACATGGCTGTAACACCGAGGAAAAGGCAAACTGATAAAGGTGCTTTGTTTTCTGCCATACTCATACGATGTTGATGTGCAGAGACTCTATGTACACGGCCACTCAGAACTTTATGCAAGCCCGGCGTTGCTAATGC
>JABUQX010052560.1:0-17215 GCA_015478945.1 Trachelipus rathkii | reverse complement strand
CCCATGGAAACCAAGGGGTAGCAAAAATACACCGTGGGCCAAAATTGACCCAGGATGGAAGACCAAGGGTTGGTCGAAGTGCAATTAGGGGGGGGTCAAACAGTTGACCCATGGAAAGACAAGAGTAGCAAGAAATTACCGTCGCGGCGGTCCACGTCGGGCAAAAATGACCCATGGACGACAAAGAAGGTCGAAAATATCATGGTCAAACAAGGTTAGACATCAAAAAAGGAAGCTACCTAAAGGGAGATCCAAAAAATACAGTAGTGTCGGCAAAAATAATGACCATGGTCAGAAGAAATTAGGCGATAAAATAGGCGGTCGGTGATACGGTACAAACGGTTGCTGACCGCAACCATTTGGCCCGCAACTTGGCTTCAAGAGGTGTGCCAAACAAATTAGGGTTGCCGAAAAAACTATTAGGCTTGCCAAAAAAATTAGGGTTAGCCAAAAATTACTGAGTTCCAAAAATCATTAAGGGTTCTCAAAATTAGCGGTCTCAAAAAATTAGCGGTTTCTCAAAAAGAATTAGGGCTTCTCAAAAAAGATTAGGGTTGCGAAAAATACCCTGGGGCCAAAATGGATCCCATGGAAGACCAGACAGGTTGGATCGAAAAAAAGGTACAGGCCACAAACAAGAAGTCAAGGCCCCCAAACAAAGTACAGTCAGTAAACAAAAAATTGGAGCTCAAAAAAAGGTCAAAGCCCAAAAAAGGTCAAAGCCAAAAAGGTCAAAGGCAAGTAAAGAATCTCGCGGATCCCCCCAAAAAGCCTCAGTCGGGTTTTTCCGAATGGGTGGGTTCGTTGGTGGGTTTTTGGAGTGGGTTTTTTCCCCCCCCAGGTCGTCCATATAGCTCTACTTACTTATATACTAATATCGTATATATTATATATATAATTATATATACTATTACTATAATACTTATATATTATATATTATATATATATTATATATATATATATTATAATATATAATATCACTATATATTAATACTATATATATTATATATAATATTATATATATTTATATATCTATATATATATACTATATAATACTATATATATAATAATTTATATCATAATTATTATATATAAAATTTATAATTAATATAATATATATATATTTAACTATAGTATATATAATAGTAAAAATATATAATATTATCATATATTATACTTACTATATATATAACTATACTATAAATTATATCATATAACTTATTAATATATTATAGTATATATTATTAATTCGAAAGCTATTAAATCTATATATATATATATTATACTACTATATTATAATATATCTACTATATATATACTTATAATATATACTAATATATATATATTATATATAATATACTACTATATTATGCTATTAAATTAAAATTGTTGATTTACTATATTATAGTGTATATATAATATATAATATAATAGTCTATATTAAATATATTATATATATATATATATAAATATACTACTATATATATATATATATATGCTATATAATATATTATTACATATAGTATATATTATATATGATATATATACTATATATATTTATATATATAATATATATATATATATATATATCATATAATATATTATATAGATAATATCATATATATATATATTATATATATACATATATAGCTACTATATACTAAATATACTATATTATATATATATATAGTAGATATCATATATAATATATATATATATATATGAGATATATAATATAATATATATAGTATCTTATTATAGTTAGGTACTAATATGTAATATATATATTTAATATATATAATATATATATAATAGTATATATACTATAAACACTGTACTATAAGATAGTATATATATATAATATATAAATTATATAGCTATATATGTAATTATCATATATTATAACTATGACTATTATAACTAACTGACAAACTATAAATCCTATATCCGCATAATGACTATATCATAAAATTATATAATATAATTATACTATAGTATATAGTCCGGCCGCTCAGTACTCACTATATATTATATTACTATATATATATGATACTGCTATATATATAGTATATCACTATACTATATATATACTATATCTATATATATACTACATTAATTATAATATAGCTATATTATCATATATATATATATAATATATAATTACTATACTTATCCTATATGATATACTATATATTTAGGATATATAGTATATATAATATATAATATTTAAATATATATATACTAAATATTTATATCTAATAATTTATAATATATATATAATATATATTATATACTATATATATAAAATTATATTACTCATAAGACTATATTATATACTATATTATATTTATATATATATACTATATCTTATTTACTTATTATATATTTACCTATATATATACTAATCCTCATATAAATATAGTATATATATATAGTATATATACATATATAATATATTCTATAATATATATATATACTACTAATCATTATATGATATATATAATATATCTAATTATAACATTACGCTATACTATATATTATATAATAAATAATATATAACTAAAGCAACGGATCATAATATATTAATATAATAGGTATTTAATATCATGCTTACTTATATATAATATATATACTATTATAATATATTTATATATATATAGTATTTTATATTAACTATATATATATTGGTATTATATAATAATAATATAATTAACATATATATAATATATATACTATTAATATATATCGATATATACTATATATATATATATATATCTTTCTTGTTCTTTCTTACCTTCCTCTTCTTGCCCTTAAAACACTTGGGGGTAAGTGCTGATTACAGAAGCATCGGACACAAAGCAAACAGCAGTAGATCGAGGAACATGAACAAAACGTGACGCAAAAGAAAGAAAAGCCAGCCTTACCGCCCCCTCGGTACCATTAATAGTTGAGACTCGTCCAAGACAGCAAAATGCCTACCTTAAGACATCCATCGGACCGCGACGGAGACACGCTCATATAGGTAACTACTCGTCAATGAAGGATCTCATCCCCTGGCCAGGTGGCCACAACCATGCCCTTTCACAAATAAACCAATCCATTCTCTCCTATCATGCACCTCTATTTCCTCGCCTCTGCCAAACTCAACATTTTTCCTCTCCCTTCAGACATTGCGATTTCACCGACTCAAAACTCACTTTTCTCTTTCGGTTCTCACCAAGACGGTCCGTTCACCCAACACACTCTCCACCTATACAATCCCGACATTTAAGTCCAAACACCGCGCATATATCAATTCATACCTTTCCCATGACCTACACATCTCAACATCACTTTCATTAATTCTCACAGTTACTACACCCTTTTCCTTACACAAACCTAACATCAACTCTACCTATTAGTTCATTCACTCATTTTAATTAATTCCTTTTCACACCTAGAGCAATGCCCTAAAGATCTGTCCTCATCGAACACATTGAATTAAGTATCGATATACTTCTGTATTCCCCAGACCATAGCTACTCACTACCATATCCAATAACACAAGGGTAAACACCATACCCCTCAATGTAAGACTCTAGCACGCACTCAAGATTAGTCACCTTTACATTCACCACGATTAAGTTGCACCAGCCACCTTACTGCATTCACAACTTTCCTATCTACACTCTGCATCATCTCGTTCCCTTTTCATCCAACACATACCGCTAAATAATTGTAAACTCGACACTTGCTCCAGCCTTGCTCATTCATCAACATACCAATTACACTAGAGGACTGTCCTACAGCTCTGACAACCATAACCCTTACTCCATATCTACACACGTTTACTTATCAAGACCCATCCGTTTTTAAATACCCTGCCAAATCTTCTACCAATCCTCGTCAACTCTTTCAGCAATTGCCCCACACAGAACCAAACATCCGCTTATAATAGGTAGGCGGCACTACTACCATCCTCTCCATTCTCTGCCGTGCACCTTAACACCAGGTTCTTCGGTGGCAGCTTGTCTCAGGTACCTGGGGGTGGGTTGGGGTCGTGTCTATTTTTGTAATTCCCCCAGATTTTATAACACCCTGAGCGGCACGTCTCAACGATACATTGAATAACCAAGAGACAATAACCATACCCCGTGCACTACCACTCCAGCTATTAATCCCTAAACCAATCCCTTACAACACATTTATTCTTCACCTAGCTTTCGCAGCTATTCGTTACCATTTAATACTTTTGATTCCTATGATAATTGAATACTACCTACCCCCAGCCAAACCATATCATTCTACAACTTGCTAAATTTAGATGGTTGTACGAAAGCTTCTATCCTTGCGCGCGCCGATGGCTTTAGAGTCCTAGCAGGGTGGATACTCTTAAATATAGAGCAGTTTTGTCTTTTGCTACTCACTGGATCATGGATTAGTACATTTTGCGCTTGGCGGTTTGTCAAAATCCAAAAACCCATTAAATATAATTTATCTTCTATTCCCAGCATCATTATCTCCTCAGGTCATTTGTTCAATGTCATAGTATGAGTTGGTCAAGTAGGGATCTCGTGCCTTTACTAGTTTATAGCATAGCAGTTCTATTCTCTCATTAAGCGATCTATGCTGCCTGCGAGCCTTATACTGGTGATTATAGAATTATCTGACCAGACTCCAAAGCACATCTGTTCCAAAGACGACGGATTCCTCAGTCGATCCCGACCACTCTTCAAACCAAAATATACCTAAGGCTAGACCTCAAATATGAAATAAAACTTATTCCCTCAGGCGAGGTATGACGTGTGTCTTTAGTTTTAATTTCTTATTCAATTTTCCAACAACCCATTTTACTCCGCACTACCTCCTGTATATGCGGAAATTATTGGGTGGGGATGCCTTATCTTACCGCTCGTTCTGTTGCCTCCAATCCCTTTAAACTTTGTTCTGTAGCGAGAGTGATTTTATATATCGCGACCTCCTCATAACGCACAGGTTTTTCTAATTAACTAACACTTCCGCACGTTGCCAAATCAAATCATCCCATCTATCGTGTCCTCTCTCTTCACGTCTTAATCATGTTTCACTTATCATACGTTGTGTGGTGCTGGCGATCGTTGGATTGTATAGTAGATATCTCGCTGTTGTAGCGCGGTCTGTGAGTATACACAGAAGAGTAAATTAGAATTTCATTCGCTTCAAACTTTCTCAGCTGTCCCGTACTTCCGGAACTTTACCCTGTCTCTCTTCATACTCGCTATTAATGCATAGCATTAGTACCTCTATGAAAGCCGAGCGCTTTGAATCTCCATGCGAAAATACACTATATACACATGAGCGCTATGATACGTTTCGTATGATGACGTCTCAGATTCTCACACATATGCCTTCTCTGCCTACACAATTCAAAACCACATCACATTCACTAACACCCTCCCATCACAATTACTGTTTAACTATGTAGCAGTTTTCGAAGCTGTTCTTTCCACCTCCCCTCCAATCCATTTCATCAGTTACAAGAAGCACCATTCCCTATTCATTATTCTCTACAGATTTCCCTTATTCTCAATCTTAACCTTTTACGCGGCCTCTTCAGCAAGAGGCTTTTAAGTCCACATTCAATCATTCATCCTCCTTCCAAACTGTTCATTTACCCTCTTTTCTCTCCTATTATGCACCTTTGTATTTTTTTTTACCATCACTTAATACAATTTCCAAAGACACTTTCTTTTGACATATCAATCATTTGCTTTTATACAATTCAACCACGCACGCTTCTTGTTTTACCTTTAAACGCTTTCCAATAACCTCTTCGTTATACCAGTCACTGTTAGTTAACATTCTTACTTTCTCTACGTTTAGCACATCCACAACACTTCCTTTGCAACATAACTAACAATTGCTCTCCGCTTATTTGCCCCCAGATTTGTTCACTAGTATCAACTTTGCATGTCAAATCAAACCGATTTCACTAGCGGGCATCCGCTACATACTATATCCTCATCATTGTCATGTGCTCAACTAACCTTCTCACTCCCTTAATCTTTACCTACATCACTTTTTCGTATCACCTTACTCCATCACAAGCCCCCACCAAAACTTAACTTTTACAACTAGCACAACATAAATGATCCGATCAATCCCATTCCTAACCCACTCACTGAATTAAAAATCAAAACACATCATCAACATACCTTCTTCTTCCCCAACACAAATCAATCATACTTTTACTTCGATACAATCTCTACCAACATCAACAACTCTAGTATATATACTTATGGATACTCTTGTGTTAAAGAAAGAGTTGCTCACACAACATGCCACTCCTCTCACAGAAATCATTCACCTCCCTATCATTTACATTTTCTCCCGCCACCCCACAACCACCTGTTATACCATCCTTTTTCGATCACCATTCCAACCATTCAGGTCCCCCCACTTATCAATCTGAGCTCCTAATATACCCCTCGCAGCAGCATTTACAAATTTATCCCAAAAATCCCGTTCTCTTTTCAAACAATTTCCCCTCGCATGAAGCATATTTCACAGGAACGAGCGACATATATATAAACCTATAATATTAACCATACGAGTTGAAGGATCACACACACAAAGTCTAACAATAGCTTTGTACACAGGTCACTCATGCAAAATTGGCAAACTCACTTCCTCTCCCTCTTCAATCTCTCTTCCAATACCCAGCACGTACCACACTCTCACACCACTACCACTACACTTCCCTTTTCCTCTATTCTTTGTTTCAGTCACAGTGATTACAAATCAAATTTGCCCTTTCTACCAATACATCCATCACCTCTCTCCTCTTCTCCTCAAAATTATATTCATTCTGACATTCATGTACCCTAATCGATTTCATACAATTTCCGCCCAAAGATAAAAGGTCCTTTACGGCGATCACGACCCATCCCGAGCACTGCATCCAGCATTCCTAGCAAGAGATTAGGTGGTAGTGGGCAGCACACCCAACTACCACCGCCTTTTTAGTGAATTGCTTTATTACTAAATAAAGACAAATACTATTTATAATAAATAATATTCAAATAATATATAATTAGCATATATATATAAGTATACTATATATGATATATATATATTTCTTATTATAGATATAATACCATATACGCTCCCTCACGTTATAGTGACTGAGCACTACTCGACCAACTATACGATACGCAACGAAGTATCGATCTCGCTAAGCGTCCTCACTATATATATATATTTATACTAATATACGTATACTTAATATATTACCTTATATATACTATAGCTATATATTATATTTATAGATATTTACTAAATATAGATGATTAACAAATTGAAGCTCATAAAGTACTATACATCACCTCAATCCCAATATATATAATATATTTCTTTTAATTCCTCTTTCTCATTCTTTCTTCTTGATTAATACGTGGTTATTTTTCCATTTTAAATATAATATTTATTTGTGAACTTTATTAATATTTATTTAATTCAAATTTAATTCTAATATTTATTACCTTATACTTAAATTTTATTTTCCCTTTTCCATTTCCTATACTTGCTAATCTCATCTTTGTTTCATTTTTATTATTCCGTTAATTTTTCATCCTCTTCTTTGAACGCTTTTTGAAATTTCTATTCCTTCTCTTTTTCTCGCTGGGTACTCTTACTTACATAAGCCAGTTTGCTTACATGTCATTTTCTTCCATCTCTCCTCTCTCTCTCTTCTCTCATCTCTCTTCTCTCTCTCTCTCTCTCTCTCTCTCTCTCTCTCTCTCTCTCTCTCTCTCTCTCTCTCTCTCTCTCTCTATCTATCTATCTATCTATCTTTGTCCTTCTTTTTTGAATTATTCGTTTGTTCATTTCTTTTACCTTAGGTTTTCATCTATTTTCAATTCTTCTTTGCCTCCTTCTTTCTAAAACATAATCAGCCTATTTTCAGTACTAATTTCCATTCTCTCTTCGTGTTTTCATCACATCAGCCCCCTTACGTCTCTTGTCTGTTCTTATCTTTTCCTCTCCCCTTCTTCCTCTCATCTTTCTTTAGCGCTATGCTTTCCCCCGGACTTCTTTCTATCTTTTTTATGATAATGATCTCATTTCAGTGGAGAAACTTTTTAATGCCATGATAAATGGCCTTTTTGGTGTTCGTGCAATTTTATTAAAAACTTTAAATTCTAGTAAAACAAATTTTTTCTTCATTTCATGTCTTTCTTTATATTACCCAAACTAGACTACGAACATACAAAAATACATCTATCACAAAGATCGAATAACAACCATAATTACTAATCAAAAAACTGCTGTCCTTAAGTCTTATAAACATATGTTTGTTCAACAAATACGAATTAATAATTGAAAGCGCACAATTCAATTATTCGACTTTGAAATATCAATGTGATAACACAATTGAAGAGTGAGCATAATGAATACATTTTGCAGAGCTATGCAATTAAGCTGAAAGTCCTGTAATTAAATTAATAAATATTTATTCGTACCACATTTCAGAGTTTATAGAATTATGTTCTGACACGTTTCCAGTGTCATACAAAATAATATCATATATGAATACACATATAATTAATAATACATATACATAACTATATATTATATACTTACTATAAATATATATTGTAATATATTCATATATATGTAATATACCATATTATATATATAATTATTACTACTATATAAATATGATATAATATATAATATATATATATATATATACATATTATAGTATATATATAATACTAGTAATATATTAACTTGATGGTATATACATAGCGTGTATATAACTATACGAGTATATATATATATTATATATCATATACATATATTACTATATATTAATATACATAATATTATATACTATATATACCTATATATATATATAATAGTAGGTATAATATATATATAAGGGGGCAACCCCCTGCTATAAATAATCATGTACGTTATGGTTGTAACGGTTGTTTTTGTGCAACTGAAGTAAAAGACGCTAGGTGGCGTTCCTTCTCTGTAAGCTCGAAAAGCGGCCAATTTTTGAATGTATCGGGAGTGGGAAAAAGAAGCAGAGCGATCTTGAAGGGCAGGAAGTCTTAGCACTCTCTCGCCTCTAGGCATTGTTTTGGCCTAAGTGGTGGTTTATTTGTTTTCGTACATGCTGTTAATAATAGAATTTATATATCAAAAGAAACATAAAAATTTACTACGTTCTGTGAAAAAACACCCGTATGCACTCTGCTTGGCTAGAGTTTGTTCTCCGAGTTTGTATAGTTATAATAGTGAATAGATGATTCAGTCTTGGCACAGCTAATTGGGGATAGAGCGAGGCGAATTCCGCAAAATGAAGGAATAACTCATTTAATGTTGCTAGTTGTTAAATGATACACTTGAAAAAAAATAGAGGGCATATATATAGAATAGGAGCACGAGGAATCGCAGTGACGTTATATGAATAGTTGGTTGTTAGACATAGGTTTCTGTGACATAGCTTTGTCGATATATGTTACTGGTGCTTTGGCGTGTGGATAGCTCTGCTCTCTCTAAAATGCAATCTGCGTGACAATCTGAGTCACTCGTCTCTTGTCTCACGTGAGTTTTTTGAAGAATATAAGAGGACTGTAGTGATGATTATTGTGATATATTATATTATGTTAGTAAAGGATTGATTTGACTGATATATAATGTGGGTATATAGTGACTTATTCCTAGATAGTAGTCATATCCATATCAACTTCTATATTAAAATCTGATTACTAAAAGCAAACTGTTAAAAAGTACCATTAGTTTAATTAAATAATTATTCATTGAACATGTCGTATTCACAATGTTTTAAATGCAAGTTTTTTTTAATAAAGAAGAAAACCGATTTTAGATTCCTTCTAGATATTCACTTAGTACTATGTTAGTTTCCCTACAAGAACAACTGTGGTTTCCCCAAGTAGTGACTCTTATATTAAACCCAACCGTAATCTGGAAGAAGAGCAATATTAGATTACCATATAATAG
The DNA here is from genome assembly GCA_015478945.1 of Trachelipus rathkii. Lineage (NCBI taxonomy): Eukaryota > Metazoa > Arthropoda > Malacostraca > Isopoda > Trachelipodidae > Trachelipus > Trachelipus rathkii. The sequence goes on along the minus strand of JABUQX010052560.1, from coordinate 7,222 downwards.
AGAGAATAAAGACATATGCTTAGAAATAAAACTGCTATCAAAAGGGAACAAAGAAACACAAAAAATTAGAGCCAGGCGAGAGTTTCGAACGAGTCAAGAGTCCTGAGCCCTAAAGTAAAAGAACCTCATATTTCGAACAAATGGGAAAACGGACGGAAGAGAATACTCCAAATATTCTTCAAGATCCCCCCCCCACTCACTCCTAACTTTACTACGCAAACCAAAGACAAGGTTATGATGCGAAAGGAATCTTCTCCCAACGAAGAGCGAGCACGACGGCAACGAAAAAATATCCCCAATCCATAGCTAAACAAGGAGGTACACCTCGACAACTAAATACCCATCGTTCTTTCTCGCATTGGGAAGCTTTGGAATAAGAAAAGAAGGAATGAGCAACAATTTTGTCTGAAATAAGTAAAAAGTGTATAGTTCTATTTTATGTGAATTAATGATAAGTAATATAATAATAATAATGAATAATAATTTAAGTAATAATAATTAATAATAATAATGAATAATCATAAGAATAATAACTATAATAAATAAATAATAACTAATAATAATAATAATACTAATAATAAACATAATAATAATAATTAATTAGATAATAATAAATAATAATAATAATAATAATAATAATAATAATCTAATAAATAATAATAATAATAAATAAGAGTACTAATCCATTACTCAATGACTAATATATAAAATCATCAATAATAAGTCAAACTAATAATAATCAAAATAATATAACTAATAATAATAATAGATAATGAATAATACATAATACATAATACACAATTTAATAACTAAATCAATAATACATAAAATACAATTAAGATACTAATAATGGATACTAGTAAATGTGTAGAATTCTTCTTAAAATAAAAGCCGATTCGTCGGAATATTTAAAGCTATGTAACCGATATAAGATCGACAATTATAATTATGTTAGTACACATTAATCACGGACATAATATGCGACAGCTCAATGCCACTACTTCACTAGCACTCTTACTTTGAACATCATTGCCACTTTTAACAATAAATTTAACAGAAGGACAATCTGCAGCTTATGATGTTAATAATTAGGATATACTTACCACATAATACGTTACACAGAATCCGGCCAGCAGTATTAATACACTCCAACATCACTTTCGCCGCGAGCCGATAAATATATACCTACTTATTACCGAGCTATATATATATAGTAACCACAGCCCTTTAGCAATATAAACGCTACCCATCCAATATTCTATATAACGCTCGACGCTCCCCCACTTCTACATCATACAACTACTACGCCCGTACACTGATACTGCTATAGATCTAATAGTGTATTACGTCATATCTTAATATAGCTAATAGCATCTTATACAGCGTATATATATAAGTACTCATTATATCACTACATAATACTATACGTATACTACTACCTGATTCTCGTCCTACACATACCTTAGTCATCACGCCACCTACATATATACTCTACCTATCCGCCTATTATAGTATAGATTCTACCTAGCGTCTTATCTACGTATACACTATATGTTTATATCTGCTAACTACGATATATAGCTAATATGGAACGGCGCGTAATATATCAGTCCTGAACTACCATAAGTAATAAATCCCTATACTACATTAATAACGATACTATATAGATCATCTAGATAAAGTATATATATGATATAACATATGTATGAAAACATAAGTAATATATGAACCCTCTGGTTCACAGCCAAAGAAGAAAATATAAACTGCAAATAAAAAGTGGAAAATAAGAAGATAATTAAGAATAGTCTTAAGAATAAACTAGATCACGCCCACGCAACAGAATATACTATAATAGTAGTATAAAGATGAAGATCTAATAAAAAATAATAAAAATAATGATGTGTATTTGATGACTCAAAAATATCACAGTATTAATTTAATATATATAATATATTATTAATTAAGTAGAGATATATATATTATATTATATATATATAATATATTAATACTATAAATATAGGCGAGATTAAGCAGCTCTAGATATAAGTGATACTAGTTCTATAATATATATATTATATACTATATATATAATTGGGATATAGTATATATATACTATATATATATATTAGTATTATATATATATATATATAAATATATATATTATATATATATATTAATATCATATATATATATATATAGATATAATGGTTACATTTATTATTATTATTATTATTTTATTATTATTATTATTATTATTATTATTAATTATTATTATTAATTATTATTTTTTATTATTATTATTATTATTATTATTATTATTATTATTATTATTTTATTATTATTATTATTCATTATTATATATTATTATTATCAGTTATTATTGTTATTATTACTTATTACTAATTATTCATTATTCTATATTATTATTATTATAATTATTCATTAATTATTATTATTATTATTATTATCAACAGTAGTTGATAAGTAATAATAATAATATATATTAGTAGCTAGAAGATAGTAGTCTGGTAGTTATTATAAATGAGCAGAATTTTCCTTGCAATTTTTATTCATTATCAAATTTTAATATATTGTATATATATTTATTTTCCTAAAATTTAATTTGCTTTTTTTGTAAAATAAGAATATTCAAAAATGAAAAATTTAACTTTTCGATTATTGTTCTTCTAGTTGTTTTTATCGTATAGCTCGAAGGAGTTATGTTGAGTTGATTTTTAATAATGGGAGGCGTTGCCGATAACCCACAGTCGAAAGTCAATGTGATAGCTAAGAAATAGAAACCTGACTTATTGATAGTTCGAATCACCGTGTCAAAGCAGTAATCACTCGGGAGTACTTTGAACTGAAGACATGGGGCCGTAATCATAATAAGGGATAAAGATTGGAGCAATAATCTGAGTCTGAGTTAATACCGTGCCGTTGTACTTAATGTCAGTACTTAAATTTGTACTTAAAGTATTTAAAGTTGTACTTAGTCAGAAAAAAAGTCAAAGTTAATTCCAGGAAGTAATTGTCTTTAATAAAGTTAAATACCGGAATTATAATTGAAGTCTGAGTTAAAATGCGAAAGAGACTGTCTGAACCAAAATTAAGTAACCATTGAATCGAAGTTTGTGTCATAGTAAAAGTTGAAACCACTTACTAGTTATCGGGATCACTTTGGGAGTCAAAGATAAAGAAACTGAATCAGAATTAATAGAATTTAATAATTTTCACCTTTATTTGGGTCTGATCAGAGGAGAAAAAAATGGAGATGTTATATATAAATATATATATATATATATATATATATATATATATATATATATATATATATATATATCTATATATATATATATATATATATATATATATATATATATATATATATATATATATATATATATATATATATTTACTTTTATTCCTCTTTCTAAAAGATATCAAAATATCTTCTTTCTTCTTTATTAATACTTATTTATTTTTATTTTTTAAATATAATATTTATTTGCCATCTTTATTAATATTTATTTAATTCAAATTTAATTCTAAGGTTTATTACCTTATACTTAAATTTTGTTTTCCAGTTTCCATTTCCTATACTTGCTAATCTCATCTTTGTTTCATTTTTATTCTTCCGTTAATTTTTCATCCTGTTCTTTGAACGATTTTTGAAGTTTCTATTCTTTCTCTTTTTCTCTCTGGGTGCTCTTACTTACATAACCAGTTTGCTTACATGTTATTTTCATTCTCTCTCTCTCTCTCTCTCTCTCTCTCTCTCTCTCTCTCTCTCTCTCTCTCTCTGTCCTTCTTTTTTGAATTATTCGCTTGTTCATTTCTTTTACCTTAAGTTTTCATCTATCTTCAATTCTTCTTTGCCTCCTTCTTTCAAAAACATAATCAGCCTTATTTTCAATACTAATTTCCATTCTCTCTCTGCGTTTTTCCTTCTCCTTCCTTACTTCTCTTTGTCTGTCTGTCTTTTCCTCTCCCTCTCTCCCTCTCTCTTTCTCTATCTTTCCCCGGACTTCTTTCTATCTTTTTTATGATAATGATCTCATTTCAGTGGAGAAACTTTTTAATGCCATGATAAATGGCCTTTTTGGTGCTGCAATATTATCAAAACTTTAAATTCTGTAAAACAAAATTTTACTATTCCCAAACAAGACTTACGAACATACAAAAATACGCATATACAAAGATAGCAATACAACAATAATTATAATTACTAACAAAAAGGACTGTCTCTTTAAGTCTTATACATGTGTTTGTTCACAAATATGAATTAATAATTGAACGCGTTCAATATTCGACTTTGAAATATAATGTGAATAACAATTAAAATGAGCATAATTGATACATTTTACGAGTTCATGCAATTAAACTGAAAAGCCTAATAAAATATTTTTTTCTACCATTTAGGTTTATAATTTTACTTCTCACACGTTTTAGTGTATCATAATATATATATATATATATATATATATATATATATATATATATATATATATATATATATATATATATATATATATATATATATATATATATATATGCTATATACTCATATCTTTGCTAACTACTCTATATATATATATATATCATTTAGCCCTATTTCTATTTTAGCCCTCAAATATTCTTTAGAAGTACTTCAGGGATATTATGTAAAATAATTAAAATAATTTCTCAATAAGGAAATTTTAAATTCGCCAAACCATTTTTTTTATCTCCTGAAATGTTCAAAGAATTTCTAATAAAATTTAGTGTTATTTTTTATATAATATTAATATTTAAGAAATTTTTCCCATATTTTTACTACTTATAATTACTTTGATTAATTAAAGCATTCATTTTATTTCTCCTAAAAAATTTTTTAAAAAATCTTTAGGAGAAGAAATCCACTAAAACCTAAAAAATCCCCGAAAATTAAAAAAATTATCTTAAAACCCCCAAAACACTTCTAAATGAGCCAGGTTCACTTCCTTCCCTAAAAAGAAAATGAATGACAAAGGAAATAAAAAAGAGACTTTAAAAAAGAATAGATAAAAGGTTAATTGAAGAAAGGAGAAAGGAAAAGATAAACAAGACGAAGGACAGAGAAAAACGAATTAAAATTATATAGAATAGAAAAAAAGAAGTTATAAATTAACACATAAAAGAGATGATAAATTTATAAGTTAATTACTAAGCTCTTTCTTCTAGCAATTAAATACACCTTCACACAAATATACTTCTTATATATATATATATATATATATATATATATATATATATATATATATATATATATATATATATATATATATATATATATATATATATATATATATATATATATATATATATATATAAGTCCATAGAAGGGTGCTTGGAACTACTGCTGGGGCTATACGGCATTCTGCTGGGGTGCTCCTGGGTCACAGGAGCAACAAACCAAAGTCAAACAAAGCCTACATGTTCACAACAGGCTTGTTGCAGAAAATTTGCAATAAGAAGTCAGAGAAAAATTTCTCTCGCGGCAGGATTCGAACCATCGCCAACAGTGTCGCCGTCAGAAGATGTACAGGATGCTCTACCACTAGTCCGATCATCCTCTCCAAAAAAGAAGGTATCACGGAACAGTTTTCAAGTCTTCTCTCTCTCTCTCTCTCTCTCTCTCTCTCTCTCTCTCTCTCTCTCTTTCTCTCTCTCTCTCTCTCTCTCTCTCTCTCTCTCTCTCTCTCTCTCTCTCTCTCTCTCTCTCTCTCTCTCTCTCTCTCTCAAGTCTCCTTCACAAAACACACACGCAACATAATTTCATCAGCAAACAAGAAACTAAACAGATTAAGAACCATCGCCGGCACAGACTTCTGAAACAACAAACAAACATCCACCACCATATACAAACAATACATTCGTCCGACTCTAATGTATGCCTCTAGAACTTGGCAACAATTACTGACTAAAAACAACATAAAGAAACTCCAAATAGCACAAAACCACGTCCACTTTATAATCATAGCAGGATGCACATCAACTACACCACAGCAACACCTACACGAAGAAACAAACTACCCATAGACATACACCTGGACATAATAGGCACATAATTCTATGCCAAAACCCAACCATCCCAAAATCCATGCCACATGGCCCTCTAAAACTCCACCCACCACAGACCCAAAAAACCTCCTTCTTCACCAGCTCTATATTACAAACAAACTCTGAACAACATTCCACCGTCACCAAACAATACCTCATATATCAAACAAATTCACACGACACTATCAGAAAACTATCTAAGACGCTGGCCACCAAACAACATTTTAAACAAACATCAACCAGAAGTAGCATCAGAATTCAACTTCCTACCAAGAGCTAGCCAGACATTCTTGTGCAAATTAAAATGCGGCCACCACCCAAACTTACAATACTACAAACACAGATTCAACCTCAACCAAACCAGTACAAATATCTGTCCCAACTGTAACCAAGTCCCGGAAACCACACCCCACTTTCTACTCTCTTGTCTATCTAACTCTCAAACTAGAGCAATCTGGGACATTTATCACTGGAAGATCCTTGGAGAGGCTGGTTGCGGCGGCGGGGTATTGAACGCGGTATTAGCGCTCTCCGATAAAGGCTAGGGGATCAGGGATGTGAAAGAGGTATATATATATATATATATATATATATATATATATATATATATATATATATATATATATATATATATATATATATATATATATATACTATATATATATATATATATATATATATGTACATATATATATATATATATATATATATATATGCTAACATGTATATTATATGTATATGTAATAATAACAATAATATGTATATATATATATCATCGCCATATGTAATATAATAACAACTGTGTACATATAATGTATAATATATATATGTATACATGTAATATATATATATATATAATAATATAATAATAATATAATAATATGTAATAATAATAATAATATAATATATATATATATATATGTATATATATATTTATATATATATATCTTATCTATATATATATATTAATAATAATAATAATAATAATAATATAATAATATAATATATATATAATAATAATATATAATATATATATATAATAATAATATATGTTATAATATGTAATAATATATGTAATATATGTTTAATAATAATAATAATAATAATAATAACCTATATATAATAATAATAATAATAATAT
>JABUQX010052559.1:15000-36104 GCA_015478945.1 Trachelipus rathkii | reverse complement strand
GGCACTAGATGAAACATTGGTGTCCTCCCAATACATGGTGACGCCATAGTTACAAAGGGACAGTAATAGTGAAATATTTTCTTTGTTTCCACGCTGACTGGCACGTATATAGGTAAGCCTGCCGGAGATTGAAGACCGCAGTTAGCAAACTTGCAACTCGTTGGCAACTGCCGTTTATGATATCCTTAATCTTAGGCAGAGTAAAATTATCAGAGGTGGATCTCTGGTTTAATAACCTCAGATCAACGAACCCAAAACCGGAGTTCCACTGACATCCAAACTTTGCAAGAAACTAGGCCGGAAAACCCCAATCGCTTTTCCCCCGCGAAATGACCCCCGAATTTAATAATTTATTGATTTCCTCCTTGGCTCCCTCAAAAAGATGTGGGGCTATGCTTCTACTCCTTAACTGTATCGGCGTGCCAATGACCTGTATGTTGTATGGATAATTTTGCGCTAACTCGCATAAAATTTCTTCCTTTAAAGGACATTCTTCTCTCTCCCCTCCCCCTCATCAACAGTGCAATCTTCACCCCCCTCCCAATAGTACAATCTTTACCCCCCCCTCCCCCCTTCCCCTTATAGTCTGCATTTTACTATTGGGTTGTGAATGAAGCGACAAAGTCGTTTTTCACAGCTGTTCAAAATAAGCACACGCCTCACCTCTTTCCATTCGTAGCTTTGTACTATTAAAGCCGCCATCTCGCGAGCATGATCCATTTCTTTAAATTTAAATTAGGGGCTTCATAAGGATTTAAGAATAAGACTTGGTATATTTCCTAAATTAAAATCGTTAATTAAATTCATGTTGCCCAAAAAGCGTATATTAAAGAAAAGAAGAAACAGCGGTTAGCGGAAAGATAGAATTTCGAACATGTTTAGAAAAGTTCAAAAGCTTCATTACTGAGAGAAATACTACGTCTCGTTACTCGGATTCTAATAAGTAGGGCATTAAATCAATTAGTGAACCCGTGTTTTTTTTTTTGAGAAAAGGCATTTGCCAAGGACGTTAAATTAATGTCTTGCAGCGTATGCATGCAGTGTAAAGCTCTGTTTCTATCCCAAGTCAATTTTATATTCCCTTTTATTATTAAATATTATACAGCCCTCTCCATTTTTGCGGACGCCCTGGCAGGCCAATAACGGCACCCCCCTGATTTAATTCAGACGCTATCACCGGTCGAGGCAACTTCCCGGAGGTCTAGAAATAAGATTCATGTTTTGTTTTATCCAGATACATTAATATAATGTGTCAAAACTCACACCTTAATTGCATGCAAACGATTTTAGTCGAGTTGCCAGAAACTCCCACTACAGTATTACCAGATAAGTCACATGCATTATTTCTTAAATTTAATGATTCCACAGGCTTATCGGAAGGAGAGCCTTCCTCATCCCTAAAACTAATACAATTTATTTTCAAAAAGGGGGTTTCGCCCCCTTCATTAATTACAAATTCATTTTTTCATCTTCATTCATATATTCTATTAAACAAGTAATTGGAACGTCACAAATCTGAATCGCCTCTACTCCCGCTTCCTCCCCAGTGACTGGGGTGGGACAGGTTGACTCCGTTGGGGGAGACAGCGACTCATTCACCAAAGCTATTGTTTCAATATATTATTATAATGAAACTTTATCAGAATTGTACAAAAACCGTATCGCCATCTACATGGCTATCATTCCCTAATTCACAATCATATTATATTATTGTATTATCGTTATAATCTCATCATTGCATTGAGTTTACAATTAAAAGTTGACAAAGGACTCCACCCCTACCGACTCCGCGATCATTGACTTCTGTGGGGAGAGAGGTTGACTCACTTAGAAGGTCTCCCGTCTCTGGACTTCTGTGGGGGAGAGGTTGACTCACTAGGAATCCCCTCCCGTCTTTGATCATTTTTACAAGTAATTTCCCACTCCATTTAATTCGTATTAATATAATTACATTTCCTTATATCCAACGATTAATATATCCCCATCTATTACTAAAAAATCTTTATTATTATAAGCTATCATAATTGACATATCCACCATTATCATAGCAACCATTGTAGCCAATACGATCATTATTATTAAAATTTCCATTATTACAAGTATAAGTATAATAATCATTCCTAACATTATTACGACTACCATTATAATAATGTCTTCTACTATTATTACAATTATTATGATTATTATTATAATGACTACTGTAAAACCCATCTCTATCAGGATTACCTGTATAAATTTTAATAATTTTTCCCCCTCCTTTAATCTATTCAAATAAAAACTGCAGCGCGAACAATTATGAAAAGTTTTACTTACAGAAGCATCATTATTCCCCCACAGATTTACCCCCATTTGGCCCGGGAGTCGTCTCACGGACCAACCTTCCCGTTTCCCTGTCTTGGGATGTTGGAATTTTGCTGTGGAAGTGGGGGAGTCGCCGGGGGTTGCGAAATTAAGGCGTACATTGGGCAATATCGACCTTCACATCTAAATGATTTATGCAAGAATTTTCTATGGAACCTACAAAGACCTCGGTACTTGATTCGCCAGCAGTTGCAACGGTTGTTATATGCTGATCCGGTTGAAGTGTCCTTCTTCTTGATTCATTGAATCATTGTTGGGGGGAGGTTTTTGGAATTCTGACAAGCGTCTTCGCGAGCTCTATTACGCTCTTGGCGAGTGATCTCATTTCTTCAGCTGACTTTTCGTGAGATATTACTAGACGACTTATTTCTCTCTCTTGAGCAGAAGACTCTCTGTTAGGCTGCTTGGTGACTCTCTCTTCTGCTGGTCGGACGGCGTTCACAGGTTGCCATTCGGTCCTCCCCACTCGGGGGGGGGGGGGTGGCAACGCCCGCTTGGAGAAAAAAAAAATTATGTTAAAAAATGTCCGTCGGCGATTCTATTAATTCTCAAAATAGGTTCTTCTCATGTTTGTCATAGAGGGAATCTGTAATTGCTTGAGGCAATCGTAACGAGAAAAGAGTTCTCTTATATAAATTTAGCATCGTGTTCCGTTACCGAATCAAAGCTGGATAGTCCAAAGCATTTCCCTTATCTAACTACATAATCGGATGGAAGCTCTCCCTCCTTCATTCCAGATCGGGAAAGGACTTCTTCTATCTGCTCCTTAGTGATGGATTCGGCGCATAGCGAGTTTCTCTATTTACTTTTACTAATTTAGGTAACAATTCGTCTTTTTAGGGGAAGTTTCAACGAATTTGTAATCTTGCTTGGTAATTTTGACGCCAATAGCCTGACTCTCTCCCTCGGATCGGTGATTTCATTAAGGTTAAAGATCATGGTCGTCTGTCGAATCCATTCAAGGGCATCAAACTCGTTGAAGTGGGGGATGGCATTGAGGGGGAGACTCTTCCTCCCTTTCCTTTTCCCTAAGAAAGTGGGGGAAAGATGACTCCTCAGGCGTTTAGTCACTCCGTGTTCTTCTTGACTTTCGCTTTCAGATTCCGTTTCGTACTGCGAAGAGTCACCTTCTTCATTTACCCCCTCGATAGGAGGGGCTACTTCTGGGGGAGGTTGATGGGGTCTTACTGTTTGAGATCGAGTAACAATAGCCAAGTTGGTCCTCTTGGTTTGAACCTTCGGTGACTTCCTTTTTAGACTTGGCATTTTTAGCGGTTTTTTTTTTTTTTTTCTTTTTTTTTTTTTTGTTTAGGGGAAAGTTTTATGCCTATTGCGATAGGGTTTCTTATTTCACTGCTTTTTTTTTTTTTTTTTTGGGGGGGGGGGGGTTTAACTGTTTTAGTTTTTTTTTTTTTGTTTTTTTTGTGTTTTTGATCGGCACTTTTTTTTTCACTTCACTTTAAAATTTTTGTTTATTATGGTTTTGTGTTTGTTTTCACTTCGCGTTTGTATATCAGATGTTTGTTTGTTCGAGTCACTATAAAAGGGTCACCATTTCTTTGTATTAACCCTTGAAGAGTTAGATACAGTGGAATAAAAAAGAGTAATTACTTCTTATCTTTATTGTTTAGAATTAATCAAATTAAATGGAATTAAGTGGCATCAATGTTCAAAATAATTAATAGTACATGTTAAGCAATTCTTATCACAAGAGTCTGGTTAAGTTTTATTAATAATGAGTCTATTATCATATAATGTGACCTTCAAATCCCTTCTATTTTAATTTAGGGTTAAATTAATTAAACACTCCCTTCACAAATTATAACAATGTTTCTAAAAGCTCGACACGATAATATTCAATTTAACAATAATCTTCCGGCTTTTAATAATGCAGATTTTTTCTAACGCATCTCTCTTCTTATAATGTGAGACGCTAACTGCCTTCAAAACCCGAAACTCCCTTACTCTCAGCACTCCTCTGGGCACCCGCCCATTATTTGAAAGTCTGATACAAAAAACAACCGTTAGAAGTTCTTTACACGATAAAAATAACAGTCAAGGTACGATTTACAGGTGAATATACATCAGGTATACATAATTATGGTGAGAGCGGGGAATCCTGCTCTTACATATATATATAGATGAAAAGGAAGACAAACACCGAGGAGAGTGCCATAGTATATTCAGAACGTTTCGCGCTATAGCTAAGCGCATCATCAGCTATAAGTAAATAATAAAATATAAATGAACAATGTCAATAATATTTACGATTATATAAAATATATAAAATATATAGAAAACTAAAATTATATAAAAATTTAATGGGTTTACAAAAAAAATTACAGGAAATTACAAAAAATTACAAAAAATTAAATCTATTATTAACCTCGTTTTACTAACCTTATACATACTGGATGAACCATAAGAATGAATGAACAAGATTAAATCCAAACTATTTATACCTAAATTATACATAAATTTCGAAATTTCTTGTACCATTGATTGACCCCATTACCCACAACCAACATACCCTTCATAGTTCTTTTGAATTCGTGGATTATATTTCATCTCTTTCACTCCCTCAAGCCTTTATGGTGAGTTTTGATATTCAGTCCCTTTTTACTAACGTTCCTGTTGCCGAAACCCGTGAAATCATTTCCAATACTTTGTTTTCTAACCAAGAATTTATAGGAGGTCTCAATAAGAGACAATTTACAAAATTTATCAATTTAGCCACCTCAGATTCTATTTTTCTGTTTAATAATATCCTTTATCAACAGATTGATGGTGTGGCTATGGGTTCACCTCTGGGTCCCTCCTTCGCCAACGCCTTCCTCTGCTATCATGAACAGTCTTGGCTCGAAAAATGCCCCCCAGCCTTCAGACCCATTGTCTACAAAAGATATGTGGATGACTGCTTCTTAATTTTTTCTAACAAAGAACATGCCGACTTATTTTTAAATTTCCTTAATAAGCAACATAAAAATATCAAATTTTCCATGGAATGTGAAGTGGATGGATTCCTTCCGTTTCTTGATGTTGGCGTCTCTCGCACTAATGGTTCCTTTTCTACACAGATTTACCGCAAGCCGACCTCCACCCAATTAGGCACTCACTTCTTCAGCTTTCTTCCAGATAAAGTTTAAATTGTCCGGCTTTACAGGCAGAATAAACCGGGCCTTTAAGGTATGTTCCTCCTGGATTTCTTTTCATTCAGAACTCCAATATTTAAGGAGCTTCGCTAATTTTAATCTTTTTCCTTCATACCTTGTTGATAAAATCATATTTAACTTCCTTGAGAACCATTTTAGATCACCTACTCCCACTTTTGATGTCCCTAAACAGAAAATTTACCTGAAGATTCCTTACACAGGTCGATTCACCGACACCCTTATTAGAACCCTCAGACCTATATTAACGAGACACTTCCCATTTGCCACCTTTATTTTTATTCCTACTAATAACTTCAAAATTAGTAACTTTTCAGGTCCAAAGATTTAATCCCTAAAGAGTTGCACTCCTCGATAGTCTACTTGTATAAGTGTGCTGGCTGTAATGCCCGCTATGTAGGTCAAACAGGCTTACAACTTTGCATCAGGATTGCCAAACACAAGGGTTTTTCTTTCCGTACTAATCTTCCTCTATCCTCACCTGAATTTTCATCCATACGTAGCCATAGCCACGAAAAAGATCATCCCATCACCAACGACTTCTCGATTCTTGCCTCCATCACTGATACTCGCGACAGAAAAATCTTGGAGAGCCTCTACATTCATGAATTGGAGCCTGAACTCAACTCTGATTTATCATCAATCAAACTTAATTTATTTTAATTGTAATAATTTTCATTATATGTCTTTTATAATTTTCATTTTATTATACTGTTATAAATATTGATTTTTAAGTATAGTAAGTTTCAAAAAACCAACCAATTTATGTATAATTTGGGTATAAATAGTTTGGATTTAATCTTGTTCATTCATTCTTATGGTTCATCCAGTATGTATAAGGTTAGTAAAACGAGGTTAATAATAGATTTAATTTTTTGTAATTTTTTGTAATTTCCTGTAATTTTTTGTAATCTTTGTAATTTTTATATGATTTTATCTATATATTTTATATATTTTATATAATCGTAAATATTATTGACATTGTTCATTTATATTTTATTATTTACTTATAGCTGATGATGCGCTTAGCTATAGCGCGAAACGTTCTGAATATACTATGGCACTCTCCTCGCTGTTTGTCTTCCTCGTCAGCCATCTATGACTATCCCTATAAACAAAAATCAATCGCAGATATCCGTCACGGCGATATTGTTTTGTCGATATAAAAATTATTATATATATATATACATCTCGATAAATTAGAGTATTTAATGTATTACATATATTATAATACTTTTATCTCTATATTTGTATTATATATTATATATATATATATATATATATATATATATAATATAAATATATAAATATATAATATATATATATATATATATATATATATATATATATACCCCTACACTTGACGATATGCCATTAATGAGGGTCCATCGCGGTCCCGTGAAGCCCTAGGATGGATTTTCTGACTGCCGAGAAGGTCTCACTAATAGGTATTGAGGGGGCGGTAAGGCTGGGCTTTTTCTTTTCGACTTGCGTCATATTCTTCTACTTAATTATTTTGTTTCCGATGCTTGTCCACGCCCACCTTACCCCCAGTCTTGGGGGAAAAAAGATGGTTGAGGAAGATTGAAGATTATATATATATATATACTATTATATATATATTATATATATTATAATATATAATATATATATATATAATATACTATATTATATAATATATATTATATTAATATATATATAATATATATATATATATATATATGATATATATATATATATATATATATATTAATATATTATAATATTATAATATATATATATATATATATATATATATATATATTATATATATATATATATATATATATATATTATATATATATATATATATATAATATATATATATATATATATATAATATATTAAATATATATATTCCATCTTCCTCTTTTTCCCCAGGACTGGGGGTAAGGTTGGTTGACAAACATCGAAAAAGGAAAATTAGTTAGAAAGAATATGGACACAAGTCGAAAAGAAAGGCCCAGCCTTACCGCCCCCTCAATACCTATTAGTGCAGAACTTCTCGCAGTCAGAAAATCCATCCTAGAGGTTCACGGGACCGCGATGGACCCTCATTATGGCATATCGTCAAGTGTAGTTGTATAATATTATATATATATATATATAATATATAATTATATATATATATAATATTATATATATATATATATATTATATTATATATATATATATATATATACATATATATATATATATATATATATAATATATATATATATATATATATATATATATATAAAAATATTTTCTTTTGAAAATTATCTATAGGGTTCTATGATGTGCAGCTATATATTAATATTATATCTGCGATTGATTTGTTCCTAGGGAACCTCAATTTATAGATGAAAAGGAAGACAAACACCGAGGAGAGTGCCATAGTATATTCAGAACGTTTCGCGCTATAGCTAAGCGCATCATCAGCTATAAGTAAATAATAAAATATAAATGAACAATGTCAATAATATTTACGATTATATAAAATATATAAATTATATAGAAAACTAAAATTATATAAAAAATTACAAAGATTACAAAAAATTACAGGAAATTAAATCTATTATTAACCTCGTTTTACTAACCTTATACATACTGGATGAACCATAAGAGTGAATGAACAAGATTAAATCCAAACTATTTATACCTAAATTATACATAAATTGGTTGTTTTTTTTAAACTTACTATACTTAAAAATCAATATTTATAACAGTATAATAAAATGAAAATTATAAAAGGCATATAATGAAAATTATTACAATTAAAATAAATTAAGTTTGATTGATGATAAATCAGAGTTGAGTTCAGGCTTCAATTCATGAATGTAGAGGCTCTCCAAGATTTTTCTGTCGCGAGTATCAGTGACGGAGGCAAGAATCGAGAAGTCATTGGTAGTGATGGGATGATCTTTTTCGTGGCTATGGCTACGTATGGATGAAAATTCAGGTGAGGATAGAGGAAGATTGGTACGGAAAGAAAAACCCTTGTGTTTGGCAATCCTGATGCAAAGTTGTAAGCCTGTTTGACCTACATAGCGGGCATTACAGCCAGCACACTTATACAAGTAGACTATCGAGGAATGCAACTCTTTAGGGATTAAATCTTTGGACCTGAAAAAGTTACTAATTTTAAAGTTATTAGTAGGAATAAAAATAAAGGTGGCAAATGGGAAGTGTCTCGTTAATATAGGTCTTAGGGTTCTAATAAGGGTGTCGGTGAATCGACCTGTGTAAGGAATCTTCAGGTAAATTTTCTGTTTAGGGACATCAAAAGTGGGAGTAGGTGATCTAAAATGGTTCTCAAGGAAGTTAAATATGATTTTATCAACAAGGTATGAAGGAAAGAGATTAAAATTAGCGAAGCTCCTTAAATATTGGAGTTCTGAATGAAAAGAAATCCAGGAGGAACATACCTTAAAGGCCCGGTTTATTCTGCCTGTAAAGCCGGACAATTTAAACTTATCTGGAAGAAAGCTGAAGAAGTGAGTGCCTAATTGGGTGGAGGTCGGCTTGCGGTAAATCTGTGTAGAAAAGGAACCATTAGTGCGAGAGACGCCAACATCAAGAAACGGAAGGAATCCATCCACTTCACATTCCATGGAAAATTTGATATTTTTATGTTGCTTATTAAGGAAATTTAAAAATAAGTCGGCATGTTCTTTGTTAGAAAAAATTAAGAAGCAGTCATCCACATATCTTTTGTAGACAATGGGTCTGAAGGCTGGGGGGCATTTTTCGAGCCAAGACTGTTCATGATAGCAGAGGAAGGCGTTGGCGAAAGAGGGACCCAGAGGTGAACCCATAGCCACACCATCAATCTGTTGATAAAGGATATTATTAAACAGAAAAATAGAATCTGAGGTGGCTAAATTGATAAGTTTTGTAAATTGTCTCTTATTGAGACCTCCTATAAATTCTTGGTTAGAAAACAAAGTATTGGAAATGATTTCACGGGTTTCGGCAACAGGAACGTTAGTAAAAAGGGACTGAATATCAAAACTCACCATAAAGGGTTGCAGGGAGTAACATAACTATTTAGTGAAAGAGATAAAATTTAATCCACGAATTCAAAAGAACTATGAAAGGGGAGTAGGTGATTTTTAAGTATAGTAAGTTTCAAAAAACCAACCAATTTATGTATAATTTAGGTATAAATAGTTTGGATTTAATCTTGTTCATTCATTCTTATGGTTCATCCAGTATGTATAAGGTTAGTAAAACGAGGTTAATAATAGATTTAATTTTTTGTAATTTTTTGTAATTTCCTGTAATTTTTTGTAATCTTTGTAATTTTTATATAATTTTAGTTTTCTATATATTTTATATATTTTATATAATCGTAAATATTATTTGACATTGCATTTTATATTTTATTATTACTTATAGCTGAAATGATGCGCTTAGCTATAGGCGAACGTATCTGATTTACTATTGGCACTCTCCTCGGATTTCTCCTTGCCCTCACGATAATTATGTATACCTCATGATAGCTCTGTACACCTGTTATATACACCTATGAACACTAATAAAAAAAAGGGTTTTCTGTATGTCGAATTAATTATTATTCTTATCGTGTAAAGAATTTCTAACGGTTGTTTTTTGTATCAGACTTTCAAATAATGGGCGGGTGCCCAGAGGAGTGCCGAGAGTAAGGGAATTTCGGGTTTTGAAGGCAGTTAGCGTCTCACATTAATAGAAAAGAGGAAGATAAGCCGTTAGAAACTGCATTATTAAAAGCCGGAGATTATATGTTTTAAATTAGTAATATATCGTGTCGAGCTTTTAGAAACAATGTTATAAATTGTGAAGGGAGTGTTTAATTAACTTAACCCTAAATTAAAATAGAAGGGCTTTGAAGGTCACATTATATGATAATAGACTCATTATTAATAAAACTTAACCAGACTCTTGTGATAAGAATTGCTTAACATGTACTATTAATTATTTTGAACATTGATGCCACTTAATTCCATTTAATTTGATTAATTCTAAAAAATAAAGATAAGAAGTAACTACTCTTTTTTTATACCACTGTGCCTAATCCTTCATGATTTCGTACAAAGAAATAGTGACTCCCAGAGTGAACACGAACAAACAAACATCTAATATACAAACGTGAAGTGAAAACAAACACAAAATCATAATAAACAAAAATTTTAAACAGTGAAGTGAAAAAAAAGTGCCGATCAAAACACAAACACACACAAAAAAATATAAAATAAAATAAAACAGTTCAAACTCCCCGAAAAAAAAGCAGTGAAATAAGAAACCCTGTCGCAATAGGCATAAAACTTTCCCCTAAACAAAGCAAAAAAAAAAAAAAAAAAAAAAAAAAAAAAAAAACCCGCTAAAAATGCCAAGTCTAAAAAGGAAGTCACCGAAGGTTCAAACCAAGAGGACCAACTTGGCTATTGTTACTCGATCTCAAACAGTAAGACCCCATCAACCTCCCCCAGAAGTAGCCCCTCCTATCGAGGGGGTAAATGAAGAAGGTGACTCTTCGCAGTACGAAACGGAATCTGAAAGCGAAAGTCAAGAAGAACACGGAGTGACTAAACGCCTGAGGAGTCATCTTTTCCCCCACTATTCTTAGGAGAGAAAGGGAGGAAGAGTTCTCCCCCTCCAATCCATCCCCCCTTCAACGAAGATTGAGACACTTGATGGATATCGACAGACGACCATGATCTATTACCTTATGAAACACGAATCCGAAGGAGAGAAGTCAGGCTATTGGCGATCAAAACCAAGCAAGATTACAATTCGATTGAAACATTCCCTATAAAAGACAGATTGATTACACATTAAATTAGTAAAAGATAATAGAGAAGACTTCTATGCGCATCACTAAGACGCAGATAGAAAAGTTATCACGATCTGGAATAGAAGGAGAGAGCTATCCATCCGATATGAGATTAGAAAAAGGAAATGCTTGGACTATCCAGCTTTGATTTCACGGTAAACGGACAACGTGCAAATTATTAAGAGAACCTCTTCTCTTAACGAGCATTGCACATCAGCAATTTACAGATTCTCACTCATGACCAACAGGAGAACCATGATTTGAAGAAGTAATAGGAAATCGCCGACGACATAATTAACAAATTTTTTCTCCAAAGCAGCGATGCTTAGCCCCACCGAGAAGTGGGCGAGACCGAATGCAAACCTGTAGAACGCCGTCCGAACCAGCAAAGCAGGAGAATCAACAAGCGCACTACGGAGAAGTCTTCATGCCTCAAGAGAGAGAAATAATCAGTCTAATAATATCTCACGAAAAGTCGGCTGAAGAAAGAGATCACTCGCCAAGAGCGTAATAGAACTCGCGAAGACGCTGTGTCAGAATTTCGAAAAACTCCCCCACCCCCAACAATGATCAAGAATCAAAGAGGAAAGGACAATTCACACCGTCAGATATACGATTGCAGCATTGGCCCAGTACCGAGGTCTTTAGTAGAGTTCCAATAGAAAATTCAGATAAAATCATTAGATGTGAAGGTCAGTAATTAGCCCTGTACGCCTTAATTATTATCCGCCCCCCGCGACTTACCCCCACTTATCCCACACAGCAGATTCCATCCAAACAGGGGGAAACGAGGAGGTTGTCCGTGAGACGGCTCCCGAGGCCCAATGAGAGGGTAAATCTAGGGAGGATAATAGATTAGCTTCTGATAAGATAAACTTTTCATAATTGTGCGCGCTGACAGTTATTTATTTTGAATAGATTAATTTGGAGAGGGAAATAATTATTATACAGGAAAATCTGATGAGATGAGAGATTTTACAGTAGATCATTAAATATAATTATAATAATTGTAATATAGATAGAAGCTTAATTATTAATAGGTTAGATGATCAGTAATAATAGAGAGATTAGGAATGTTGTACTTATACTATGTAATAATGAAATATTTATAATATTAGAATCGTATGGCATAACAATGGTTGACTATGATAATGGATGGATTATGTCAATATATGATAGCTATAAATATAATAGATAATTTTTATAAATAATGGGGGATATATATTAACAGTGAATATAATTGGAAATGTTATCTAATTAAATAGATATTAAATGAGTTAAGAGGTATACTATGCTAAATGATCAGAGACAGAAGGTAGTAATATAAACAATGAGATTGAAAACGAGATGTGGACTACAATTGGCAGAGACGGGGCATTCATACGATAGAAGTCAAACCTCTCCACACCACAGAAGTCAATGAATCAGCGGAATCGAGAATAAGGAAAGAATAGAGGAGTACACATTTCAACTTTTAATTGTAACTTCAATGCATGATGAGATTAATAACGATAATAACAATAATAATAATAATGATTGTAGAATTAGGAATGATAGCCATAGTGATGGCGATAACGGTTTTGTAAATTCTTATAATTATATTGAAAACAATAGCTTTGTGAATGAGTCGCTGTCTCCCCCAACGGAGTCGACCTGTCCCCCCACCCCAGTCACTGGGGAGGAAGCGGGAGTAGAGGCGATTCAGATTTGTGACTCCATACTTGTTAATAGAAATAATGATAAAAATGAATTTGTAATTAATGAAGGGGGCGAAACCCCCTTTTTGAAAATGAATTGTATTAGTTTTAGGGATGAAGGAGGTTCTTCTCCTTCCGATGTGGAATCATTAAATTTAAGAAATAATGCATGTGACTTATCTGGTAATACTGTAGTGGGAGTTTCTGGCAACTCGACTAAAATCGTTGCAGCAATTAAGGATGTGATTTTTGACAAATTATATTATGTATCGGATAAAACTAACAATGAATCTTATTTACTAGACTCCGGAAGTTGCCTCGACCTGGTGATAGCGTCTGAATTAGATAAGGGGGTGCCGTTATTGGCACCGCCAGGGCCGCAAATGGAGGCTGTATAAATATTTATAATAAAAGGGTAATTAAAATTGACTTGGGATTAGACAGACTTTACGACTTGCATGCATACGCTGCAGACATTAAATTTAACGTCCTTGGCATGCCTTTTCTCAAAAAACACGGGTTCACTATTGACTTTAAATGCCACTATTTATTAGATCCGAGTACGAGACGTAGTATTTCTCTCAGTAATGAAGCTTTTGACTTTTCTAAACATGTTCGAAATTCTATCTTTCCGCTAACCGCTGTCTCTTTAAATATACCGCTTTGCAACTATGAATTAATTAACGATTTAATTAGGAAATACCAAGTCTTGTTCCTAAACCCTTATGAAGCACCTAATTTAAATTTAAAGAATGAACAGCTCGCGAGATGGCGCTTTATATGTACAAAGTACAGGAAGAAGGGAGGCGTGGCTTATTTTGACAGCTGTGAGAACGACTTTGTCGCTCATTCACAACCCGATAGTAATGAAACTATAGGGGAGGGGGGAGGGGGGGGGTAAAGATTGTACTATTGGGAGGGGGGTGAAGATTGCACTGTTGATGAGGGGGGAGGGGAGAGAGAAGAATGTCCTTTAAGGGAAGAAATTTTATGCGAGTTGGCGGAAAATTATCCATACCACGTTGAAGTCAGTGGCACGCCGATACAGTTAAGGAGTAGAAGCATAGCCCCACATCTTTTTGAGGGAGCCAAGGAGGAAATCAATAAATTATTAAATTCGGGGGTCATTTCGCGGGGGAGAAGCGATTGGGGTTTTCCGGCTAGTTTCTTGCCAAAGTCGGATGGCAGAACTCGTTTGGTCGTTGATCTGAGGTTGTTAAACCAAAGGTCCACCTCTGACAATTTTACTCTGCCTAAGATTAAGGATATCATACTGCAGTTGCAACATTGCAAGTTGCTAACGCGGCTCGATCTCCGGCAGGCTTACTATAACGTGCCAGTCAGCGAGGAAACAAAGAAATATTTCACTATTACTTGTCCCTTTGGTAACTATAGTTTTAACTATTTAATACAAGGACACAAATGTTCATCTAGTGCCTTTCAGCGTCTCATGTCGATCTTGCTTAGAGATTTAAAGAATGTTTTTGTTTACTTAGATGACATACTAATCGCAAGTTCGACTCTTGAAGAGCATGTTGCAATGTTGGAGAAGGTTTTAGAAAGATTGAAATATATGAAAATTTATATGAACCCAAAAAAATGTTTGCTTGCAGTCGGAGAAATAGATTTTTTAGGTTTCAACATTAGCGAGAAGGGGGTTAGGCCTAGCAAGGAGAAGATCGATGCAGTGGTGAATGTTGCAAAGCCAACAACTATCAAACAGCTTAGGGCATTTCTCGGTCTATATAACTTCTGCCGAATTAACATAGCCGGGGCGGCTCAATTATTGCAACCTCTAACGAAGATGTTGAAGGGGAAACCCGCCTCCTATAAAAAGATTTCCTGGGGGGTGGAAGCCGAGCGGGCATTTAGGGAAGCTAAAGCGGCGATGGTAAGCGCCACCTTGTTATCTTTCCCTGATGAAAAAAACTGAGTTACTATTGTACACGAAGGTGAGCGAACTCACAATAGCCAGTGCTCTAATGGGAGAAGAAAATGATCAGACGAAGGTTTTCGCTCTTTATAGTACCATACTGACTGAGGTGGAGTCGGCACTACCACAGTTGGTTAAAGAGCTGCTATGCGTCAACAACAGTTTGCAAAAATATGCCTACTTAATTGCCAATAGGAGAGTCAATATCTGTACCAGCAACAGTGGATTGATCACAACCTATACATAAAAGAGTGCCACAAAAGTTCATAACATCCGGGAGATGAATCTATTGAATTCTATTGCAAATTTTGACGTTGAGTTTAAATTGGTCTCTAAGGCTAAAAATAAATTGGCGATAATTTTGACAGAATTGGCTGACGAAAGAGATAAGATCATGGAGGCTGAGGAGTTTCGATTGCAAATAGCTTGTATAGAAAATGGGGAGTGGGCGTGGCCGAAAGAAATTGCCATGGAAACAGGGTTACAATTGGAGGAGGAGCTTGGTGACTTAAATTCTCTGAATTCCACAGAGGAAGGGTTGATTACTTTTAAATCGAACGTTAAAAGAACAAGACTTGCTGGCGTATTATAATAGTAACATATAAAAAAAGCGATAAGTAGTTAGTAGTAATAATAATAATATATATAATTATGAATATAAATTAATAATAATAATAAAGATTAATAATAATAATAATAAATAATAATTAATAATAATTAATAGATGAATTTTAATAGTTATATATTATGTAATAATATATAATAATATAATATATAATATATAATATTATATAATAATAATAATAATAATAATAATAATATATTATAGTAATAAAAATGAATAATAATATAATAATATATGATATAATTTAAAAAAGTCGATAGTGGTAATAGTAGTTATATAATTATATTAATAATATTAATAATATATAATAATAATAATAATAATAATATAATAATAATATAAGTAATATAATAATAATGAATAATATTATAATAAGTATAATAATAATATATATAAAGCGATAGTAATAATAATAATGAATAATAATAATATAAATAATAAATAATAAATAATAATAATAAATAATAATAATAATAATAATAATAATAATAATAATAATAATAATAATAATAATAATAATAATAATAATAATAATAATAATAATAATAATAATAATAATAATAGTAGTAGTAGTCGTAGTAATAAATAATAGCAATAAAACATAATAATAACAATAATAATATAATAATAATAATAATAATACTAATAATAATAATAATAATATAATAATAATAATATAATAATAATAATAATAATAGTGGCAATGATAATAGTAGCGAAGCTGGTGATGATAATGACTTTGATGATTTTGTGATAAATACTATAACATACAGTAAAAAAGGGTTAAGTGGGATGATGAAGAAAATCCAGGATGGTGTAGATTTCAGAGAAATAGCTATCGAGCAAGAAACTGATAGTTATATAAAAGACCTGATAAGGGGAATGAAAACTAGTGGATTGAAGGCCTGTTACAAGGAGTTCATCCATCGGGGCAAGATGGAGCTGTCCCTTGGCGTTGACATCTCTAAGGCACATCTAGAGTAATTACTACCGCGGAAAGATCTGGTGGATGATGTCAATAGAAAAGATACAATAAACAAATACTTTGGGATTGAAACGGACTTTGACCTGTTCTAAGGGGGGATTTCGTCTTCAGATTTATGCATAGTAGGTAAAGAAATTCATACAGAGTTGTGACGTCTGTCAGAAGAACAAGAGCGTTAGGAAAGATATCTCCAGAGAATTCGGCAGGTTTAAAGGAAGTCTCGGAGATAGTTGACACCCTTCATGTTGGACTTTGTGTTGAGCTACCCTATAGTATGGATTCAATTATCTGCCTTGTTTTTATCGACAGAATTTAGTAAAGCTACCCTTCGCCTACCCTCTTAGGCAGGCGACGGTCGACTCGGTGTTGAATGTGTTAGTGGGCGAAATTTTTCCGTTCTGTGGCTCTATAAAAAGGCTAATCTCAGATAGGGGAAGCCAGTTCACTGCCAAATTATTTAATGACGTGTGTAACCTACTCGGCATAGATAAGATTGTCACAACGCCTAACTCAGCAAACGTGAACGGCCAAGTGGAAAGGTTAAATCAAGCTCTCATAGTGACACTAAGGTGTATGATCAATGATAGGGAGAATGAAGGGTTAAAATGGCCTGAAATTTTGCCTTGGGCACTTTACTGTTTGAGAATTAGCCCTCTAAATGACGAGGGGGTTACTCGCAGTTGGTGGCTTAATGTTCGGCCAAATCTATCAGTGCAGGAAGCTTATTGCAGAAGGAGGCAACTCAGTGCCGACGGTCAGTCAAAGTGTATATTTTGAAGAAGTTAAGTGCTTTAAAATGCGTAGGCCTCTGGCAACTCTACATGGTTGGTGTTAAAATAAGAATAGTATTCGTTCCGAAACACTCCATACGGCAAGGGCCGTTGTTAGTAAGAAATGCAACAGTAATAGTGTGGGAAACTGAGAGAGATACTCGGGACCTTTCCGGGTATTACGGGTAAAAAAGAATAACGTTTATATCTTAAAGCAAGGGAAAGAGGCAGTAGAGAACTTGAGAAATGTAAGAATTTATCATAGAGTGATAACCGAGGAACGCTGAAAACAGAAATAGAAAAAAAATAAGGTTAAATAAAAAATAAATAAATAAATAAATAAATAAATAAATAGATAAATAAATAAATAAAAAAAAAGAGAGGAAAAAAGGGGGGGCTTCCTAGTTCTGCATGCAATTCTTAGAGTTAGACAGTAGTTGAGTTGATACTTTATCCTTCCAAAAAAATCATCTTCTTTCCTCTATCTAATACTATGGACCAAACGCATGCACCAAACATTAATAGTTGTGAATAAATTCTCACGAGTTCTTTACAAAAATGTCACAGGAAGGGTTTGGAAATAGAGGAGTTGAAATAGTCAAACCCCCGGGATGGGGATTAAGAAGGTCTTTTATGTATTTTGCAACAATGTATTGTAAGAATAGAATTTGTATTTCTTTATAATAATGTCAAATTACTACTCAAAAAAAAAAAAAAAAAAAAAAAAAAAAAAAAAAAAAAAAAAAAAAAACGTGTAAGAGCAGGATTCCC
Source organism: Trachelipus rathkii (assembly GCA_015478945.1). NCBI lineage: Eukaryota > Metazoa > Arthropoda > Malacostraca > Isopoda > Trachelipodidae > Trachelipus > Trachelipus rathkii. The sequence continues at coordinate 17,956 of JABUQX010052559.1, read as the reverse complement.
CGCTCTCACCATAATTATGTATACCTGATGTATATTCACCTGTAAATCGGACCTTGACTGTTATTTTTATCGTGTAAAGAACTTCTAACGGTTGTTTTTTGTATCAGACTTTCAAATAATGGGCGGGTGCCCAGAGGAGTGCTGAGAGTAAGGGAGTTTCGGGTTTTGAAGGCAGTTAGCGTCTCACATTATAAGAAGAGAGATGCGTTAGAAAAAATCTGCATTATTAAAAGCCGGAAGATTATTGTTAAATTGAATATTATCGTGTCGAGCTTTTAGAAACATTGTTATAATTTGTGAAGGGAGTGTTTAATTAATTTAACCCTAAATTAAAATAGAAGGGATTTGAAGGTCACATTATATGATAATAGACTCATTATTAATAAAACTTAACCAGACTTTTGTGATAAGAATTGCTTAACATGTACTATTAATTATTTTGAACATTGACGTCATTCGATTCCATTTAATGTAATTAATCCTAAAAAATAAAGATAAGAAGTAATTACTCTTTTTTTCCCTCTGTGCCTAATCCTTCATGATTTCGTACATATATATATATATATATTTATATATATATATATATATATATATATAATATATATATATATATATATATATTATATATATATATATATATATATATTTACATGCTAACGCACCTTAGACTGCACCGGCCGAGCCCTTTTCAAGGAGGGGCGGAAAATAAAACATAGAAAAACCCACCCAATCCCCAATATTATATATTATATATCATATATATATGATATAGGATATATATATATATATATATATATAAATATTATATATAGGTATATATATATATATATATTTTATATATATAATATATATATATATATATATAAATATATATATATATATATATATATATATATATATATATATATATATATATACTATATATTATATTTATATTATATAATATATATATATATATATAATATATCTATATATATATTATATATTATTAGTAATTTATTAAAAATAATAAAATGTTTAATAAAATATTCCGGTCACTTAGGAGAAATTAGTAGTAAAATTTTAACTACTAGAAGTAGTAAGCAGTATTTAACTATTTTTTTAGTAACATTTTACTAACCTGTAGTTTTATGTTACGAATTTACCTGGTTAAATTTTTACTATTTAATTAATAATCAATGAACTTTCATATGGAGTAGGTTTGACTTTTTTATGTAGTTTTAAATTATTTTTCCGAAGTTGGTTAACATTCTGTAACCCGAATAGTGTCAATTCTATACATAACATTTTACAATACAACACCGAATATCGTAGTAATTTATAACCGTAATTAATAAATTAATGCGACTAACTTAAGTAATTGGAAACTAATTACTAATTGTTTGTATGTATTTTAAACTACGCAGCTGAAGATAATATTTACTCCATTATTTGCTGGTAAAATTTATCAAAGGAAAAGTTTAAGTCTATAGGTTGTCGTTTTTATCTATGCAGAAAATATTAATTGGAAGTGGTTTAATTTTTTGTAGTAGCTATAATATCATTATTGAAAAGAAATAAACTGTTTTAGTAGGTTTTAGACACTGACTCAGACTCCTTCTCCAAACTCATTTCCTTCTTTCCTTCTCTGACTACGAATCCGTCTCTTTCTCCACTTCTCTTGATGCATTTTCGTCAATTTCTTTCTTTTTCCAGGCGGGACCCTCTTCCCCCTTCCGGATGGGGGTCGCGTACTCCGGCCCGAACCTTACTCCCTTCTTCTCTATGCAATTCCAATTTTGATCCTTCTACAGGTATTTTCTATTTTTATGGGCCAGCACCCCCATGAAGGGGAGCCTACGGGAGGTAAATATGCCTGGGCCTATTAATATATATATATATAGTTATATTATAATATATATATATATTTATATAATTATATATATAGTATATTAATAGTATGATAGTATTAGTATATTATTATTATATGTATTATTATTATATTATATAATTATTTTTATATATATATATGATATATTAATTATATTGTATTATATAGTTATATATATATATACTTTATTATATATATATACTATATATATACTGTTATATATATATATATATATATATATATATATATATTTAATATATATATACTATATATATATGATATATAATTTATTTAGGTATATATATATTATATATATATATATATATTTATTATATATATTATATTATATATTATATTCTATCTTTTAGTAATATCCGTCATATGTATCTTAAAAACTATAAATGCTACAGTAGTAAAACGGAATACATTGGTTGAATGCTGGTAAAATTTTAGTTGGGAAAATGTAAAAAAAAAAAAAAAAAAAAAAGTCTCCCAAAATATACAATAGCTACAGTCGAAAAGGAATCCATTTTTGAAATTGCCTGGTAAAATTTCAAAATCATAGGAAAATGTAAGAAAAAATAAAAAATAAAATAAATTAGTTGTTAATAATTATAGTAATATGATTAAAGAGGCTATTTAGAGACCTTTATATTGGTTTCTTACCTTTTATTGGTTTCTCGTTAAAAATAAATAATCTTTCTATTAAATTTGTTTTTTTTTGTTTTTTCCCCAGTTAGAGAATGCCCAAGCGGTACATACCGCCCGATGGCTAGGAGTCGGGGTCTCTCGGTCCCCCCTTCCGGGGAACTAGGGGTAGGACTAATTCGCCCCCTCCGGGGAGTGGTCTCGCGGGACCCCCCGCTCTTTGTGTATTTGGTGTCGCGGGGTTCCTCCGCCCTCTCCCTATCGGGCGTAGTGGGAAAACGTCCCCCCCTGTGTGCCCCGTCGGCTCGAGCCCCCCTAGTTGTGCCGTATAAAGCAGTTTTTCCTATGTGAAAGTTTGTACCAGGATTCCATAATGGTATTCCTCTTTCGCTGACTATTCGTATGTTTCTTGATGATATATATATATAATTTATCATT